>CALNXI010000624.1:47314-103104 GCA_942486025.1 Porites evermanni | reverse complement strand
CAAAAACAAAAACTGAACATACAAAAGATAAAATTCAATTGCACTATCAACCTTAGTGATACAAAGTGTATTATAATATTTTCTTGTTCTCGAAGAGTTACTTCAGATATATATTTACAAGTGATGGAACTTAACCAATCCACCGAATAAACAAACTATACTTTTCTTATTGTAATTAATCTACAGCAAGTACAGTGGCACCAAAACTTCAACGGACTACTTGATCAACCCCAAGAACTCTTTGTTTTTTTATGGGTTCTTTATTACTTAAAACATATGCATTTACAAGTACCAAATGAAAATCGAATATTATATACTACATTTCATCGTTTTACGACCCGTGCATACAATCATTGCAGCTATCATTGTCTATTGACGTAAAATAAGTTCACAATAGGCTAGTACACGCATCAGGGAGAAGTTCCTTGTGTAACGACTGGAAACAGTATCATCGTGGTAGAAAACAAGAACTTAGAATTTACAAAGTGAACAAAGTACCTTGGGGCCTTCCCATGAGTCTTCTCGTTAGCTTTGTAACCTTCCCATGTTACCTATGCATGGTTTTGTTCCTCTGCAAATATAGTGTTTTAGCAGTGCTCCTCTCAACCAATCGAAATTTAGATTTGTGACGAGAATACGGGGGTGGATTTCATATTCAAAGCACGTGGTCATTCAGAAACACCACAGAGATAAAAAAAGCGCTTCACGAAGAGACCTAAAAACAGGTTTCTCTTCTAGGATGCTAGCTTAACGAACGTAAAAATCAAACCAATCTGTTTTACGTTTATATGATGCCAGATTCTTAGAAGAAACTCTAAGCTTATGACTTTCGTTAGTGACTAGTGACCGCGCTTTAGGGCGATCTCGTAGACCTAAGGGGTAGTCAATCGGGGCAAGAGGTAAAAAATCCACAAAAATGGGCGCGAACAAAAGATAATAAGCCAAAAAGAGGCTAAGTGCACCACCTTTCCTGTTATTTGCATGAGAATAAAAAATATTTTTCACATCAATGACTTCGCACTTAGCCTCGCTTTGAAATAGAGGCTTAGGACAACTCGGAAATGGCCTAAATTAAAGACTATAGCTAGAGTTAACATACTAACGTCGTCATGCCTACGATGATGGGAATGCATCTTTTTCGGCGTTGCTCTGCTGGGCTGGGTCCTCCTTCTCCGACTTAGAATAGAGACCTTAAGCAACGACTAAGGCGAAGGCAACGAGAACGGAATAGAAAAAAGCAATAGGTTTAGATTGGCAAAACAACAACTTTGCACGTGTATCAAGCTTTTTTGTACACTTTTTTGCCGTGGCTGCACTACAACCTGAAAGTGCCTAATTTCACGTTTTGTCGAGAACGTGAACACAAGACAACGACTTTCTTTTTCTTTTCCTGAACTTTGATACAGTCTTTTAGAATTCAACTCCAGAAAAATTTGCCAACATTTGACGAACTGAGCGAGTTGGAATAAGTGAGATAAAGTTTGAAGTAGCGCGACTTCACTTTTTAAGTGACGTTATCGTAGCCGTCGCCGTCGTTGTACAATTTTAGCTGTTTGCTGTCCGACAGTCAAATTAAAATAATAATAATAATAATAATAATAATAATAATAATAATAATAATAATAATAATACTAATAAATTCAATATGCAGGATGGGAGATGACAGAAGGTGAGCGAATGGAAAATTATGGTTTACAGTTCATTTCTTGTTGTTGATTTTTTGGTGAATCATCTCTCGGAAGTCGGATAATATCTTGTTCTCTCTCTTTGATCTTTCTTCGTAATTAAACATGGCCAATGCTCGTCTAGGAGAAAAAGATAAGGAAATGAGAAATCAATATTCCTTACCATTTTGTATTCAAAGCTTGATAAAAATGGAAACATCAGAAAGGACTGCTAGGTAGCTTTCACGGAATGGTCACACTTTAGTATATCGTCCAGAGACTTGAAAAGTTAGAACTTCCGCGTGCAGCATAAAACATAGCACCAGAGGTAAGTACTACTCAGTAGCTTTTATTTGAATGGACACTCTACAGGATTTCATCCACACACTCCAAAATTTGGAAAAATGAGAACCACCATGTACAGCATAATAAAAAGCAACAAAGGAAGGTAACGATCAGTAGCTTTCATTTGAATGGTCACACTCAAGTATTTCGTACACAGATAAAAAAGTTAGAACCACCTGTACATTATCAAATAGCTATACCGCACGGTAGTAGCTTTCACAAAATTGCCCTTATTTTGCGGTTTTACCTGGACTACAAGTACAACTGTAAACTCATAAACGCATCGTCTAAAGTGATGCTTAACTGCACGTCGTATATACCTGTATGCGACAAACAAATTTTTTAAAAGGGTAAATAGACACAAAATAACTTACTTCTCATCAGCGCTATAAATCTGGTTTTCTTTTCTCAGACGGACGGCTTCCATACGACGATGTCTTAAGAGAGAATAGAAAATAAAATAAATACATACATCCATTCATACAAAATGACAATAATGATGATAATCGAAGAAACCTGTCTTAAAACATTACATAATTAAGAAATTAAAATTGTGGCCGAGGTTTAAGCTCAATTTACACCGTCAAAATAATCATGGACACGATTATTTCCGAGCATAATGTGACTTTTCCGTTGCCATGATCGTCATAATGCTTAAAAACCGTCTCCGTCCACAATCAGCCATTAAAAACGCACATCTGACGGTACGTTTTCGTTTGCTCCGACATGTGCTCTTCGCGGACTAAAGTCCAAGGCGTTTGTTATTCTTTTTTTGCTAAGTTCTCATTTTCTAGTAAGTGGAACATGGGCAAGGTTGTAAAAAATACCAGTTAATGTACTATCTGTTCATTTTTTCCAAATATTGAGCTTCTTTTCGTCAGAAACGCTTCGCTCTCGTCTGTTCCCTTGTTAAAATTAGCATGTAGCGTATGAGTAGTTATGTCGGCGTTTTCGAGAACCTTTCTTTTTACCCGTCAACATTAAAGTAATAAAAAAAACCCAGAAAATTTCTAGCGTTTTCGAAAACGTCTGTTTGTAATTTTTTTTGTGAGGGCACAACGCCAAAATACGGAGAAAATATTTGGGTTTTAAACAGAAACGTATTAATTATTTATATAAAGGTCTTATATGCCTAACACAAAACAAGGATTCATACCTGCTTCCGCTCATAACGAAGCCAGAAGATTCAAAAGTGGCAATTTCATCACTGGTGAGGCCAATTTCACCACGACGAGGAATTCTTTTACCCTCCTTGACATACTGGGCCATAGCTTCACCTTCACCGGGCAACAGCGCACCACCAAAGCTGATAACAAAGGAACAAGTTAAGCGAAAAGCAAAACAACAGTGTCAGCTCATTCTGTAGGGTTAGTTTGGTTTTAATTAGTGGTCTGTGGGGCAGAGATCGCAGGCTCGTTACCGAAGACTGGACGAATAAAGAAGGTTTTGTGTTTACCCTGCGCCGCGTAAGATGGGAGAATAGCACAGAGCTCTAGTAGGCCTCAGTCTCACAACATTACGTCACCATTTTTTCTCGACCGTTTTCAGTCTGTCTCTGTCCGCTTGTTACAAAGCACAAAGTAGCTGGGTTCGTGTTAAGACACATTTCTTTCACATCCATTTGCCCACCGTAAAAACGTCTTTGAAATTACGCGACTTGGTGAAGCACATTCTGATACACCTTTACCCCTAAGGTTTTTTCGAGTTTTGTTTAAGACTAGTCGGCGAATATCCATTGACACTGCTGGAAATAGCACCTTAAAATTAGGAAACTCCCCAAGTTTACCAAGTTTAAAGGCGATACGTTAAAAGTGAGCGAAGATATACGTATGATGATCCGATAAGGGTCATTACACATTTCTGGGAAACTGCCCACCTACCCCTCTCCTAAGCCAACATTAACACTTACTTCTCACTTAGGGCAGATGGGCAGTTCCCCAGAAACGCATGATGATCTAAACGGCCGAGAGTCACTCCCTCTAAATCGCGTTAGTTTTAAATTTAAATTGCCCTTACTCTCTGATATCCTGATTTGCTGCATCTTGTACCAGTGGTACAGGTCCTATAACGCCATTATCAGCTTCTTTGAGTTGGTCTAAGAATCAAACAGTCAAATAAATATAAACTGAGCAGTGCGTGCCACGAATAAAGCTTTCCCATTTAAAGCAACTTCAGAATTGATCTGTAAAAAGGCCTTCTGTTTGGAAGGGGGCGAAAAACTCGCCCTTTTCACCCTTATCCTTCATCAGGGACGTAATTGAAAATGTCTGGTGTTAAAAGAAAGAGTTTGACAGAACGACAGTCGTTGTAAGCAACTGCCCTCCGCGCTGAGCTTCAGAATTCACCATTATATCACATTGCCTATAATACACCTTGTTTACCCCTACCCCCCAAAAAAGCATTGCCTTTATCTTCCCTTGGGACGACTAATACTGAGGAGAGATTGAAAACAATAAGTCGTATGCAAACTTTTTTTGCGGAGGGGGGGGGGTGGGGGTGGGGTAAGAAAGGTGTATTATGGGCAATGTGAAAGTGGTGAATGACAAAGGCTTTATGTATTTAAAGATGTTGCAAACTCTAGTCTGTGGCGTTAAAATTAGAATTCTCTGACAAATAAATTCCTTGTCATTTTAAACTTTAAGTCGGAGGAAAGGATACAAATGCTTACAAAGTCCATTGTACAACTACACTTACGATACCAACCTTTCTTCTTTTCAATCCAGGCCTCTTGCCACTCGACATCAGCATCTCCTTCTGTGTAGAAAAAGACACCAAAAGACCGTCGAGTAAATCACCATAGCTCAATGATTTTTTTAAAGATTTTACAATTTCTAACTCCGATAAATAAGGTTACAACTTTTTGCTGCAATAAGTACCTCCCTTAAAAAGTACAGACCTGCACGAAACGGGTTCTAAAACTGGCTATGATGTGTTGCAGTGTGCTGAGGGAAATTTCCTCATGAAATCAAATCCTATATGCATTAAGAAAGAGTAAGAAAATTTAAATTGAAGATATGATCGTCACTGTGGTAATTGCTATTCAAGCAATTGCAAATAAAACCGAAAACATTTCGAGACTTCCACGGGATTCGAACCCATGGTCTCTGCGTCAGCGCTGCAGTATACTGTAAGCCCGCAGTTCACATTATTTTCAAGTAAGAAAATTTGTTTGAAACATATATTTTGTATGTGTATGTTAAAGTGAATAGGGCATATGAACGTTTTCTAAATTGATGACATAAAATTCGCGTCCCCAACAAACGATGGGGCTGCAACAACGTTGCCATTTTGTTATACAGTTATTTTAAAAAACCTCTAACTAAAGGTAGCAGGTCGTTTCGCCCGGATGTAAGTCGATTCGCCAGATTTTTATTTGAAAAAATGGAATAAGCGTGAACTACAGTGACTACACATCACACAAAATATATCAAAGATCGACGTTAAGCGATCGTTGCGATCGCTGAGGCGGTACATTTAGAGTTAAGTTTTATTTACAATCTTATAGTATTTCTCGAATGTGATCATCGAGATCGCTTGACTCTTTTTAGCAATCGCAGTAGTGGAATCCAAGCTTAACTAAAAAACATTTCTGATACGCTGTGTTGTAAAGTGTTATTTGTCATCGGGTGAATCGACTGTCGTCTGGGCGGAACGAATACCACACTGAATACCTTCAGATTCATCTTCACTTTCCGAGCTTGACTTATGCCTCGTCTTCCTTTTGCGATGCTTTTTGCTGGAAAGATAAAAATAATACAATGTATCACGAAACATAAAACAAAAGCGCTCAACTACTTTTTCCAATATTACCAGTATGTTACAATAAGTTGGTCCAGAAAATATCCATACTCTCACCTACAGGGTTTAATGGTTTGACCCCTACCCATTCCCCTCGAGAAATTCCACTTCAATAGGGTCATCATTTTCTTTAAAAACGCTAGTGTATGAGACTGCTACCCCTCGTAAATTCCAATGAGTGCCAGCGGGTGAGTATGGATACTTTTTGGAACCACAGATTCAGCGTGCAAAGAAAGGCATGTCCGATTAGCCCAGGGCTAGTGGATTTTGCTATCAGGATTTTGCTATCAGGATTTTGAAGTTAAAATTCAGAAGAACTGTAATCAATCCTGCTAATCAAATTTTTTTTCAGGCTGGTTAAAATGACTCTTGGGCTAGTACATGCTATAGTACAGTTTGTAAATTACAGCTTGCCCAAATGGCAAGCTGTACAACTGACTCTACATCCGGGGGGCGGGGGGGGGTACTGCCATATATGGGCTATATAGGTATGTGCCACTGTGAAGGGTATGGTTTTCAAGCAGTTTACTCTAAGATTGGGTATATAAATCAGAACATTAAATTTTGGGTCTAGAAAAGGGTATCATTTTTCAGGAAACTGATCAGTTGGTTGAAGATTTTATCTAGACTAGGGAAACAGCTACTCTAGGATAGGGGGGATTTGGGGAGTTTACTCTAGTATCGGGTAGCAAAATGTAGGTTAACTAGCTCTAGTATAGGTTAAGGGTTCCAGGGTCCCAGCGGCACATCCCCACCCAGAAATTCCTAAAGTACCCACACCCCCGGGCTCTCTATGCATCCCAACATTGTAAATCAGCATGCCAGGCACTGAGTCTTTCTGGTGGACTTCTCAAAGTTTTAGTTTGACTTACTTAACCTCGCATTTTACACCCTGTGGGTAAGTCTACAGATTTGTTTCGGCCCAAGTCGCATTAAAAATGTGCATTTTATGAGACTTATACAGTGTATCTAACTTTCCAACTGACCTCTGATAGTTTGGATCAAAGCATCTAGACATTGTATGAATTAGGTAATAATTTAAATCATTAAACTTATTGTCACCTTTTCTTCTTATGACGTGATTTTCTTTTCTTTTTCTTGCTGGACCTCTTCTCCTTTTTTCTCCTTTTTTCATCTTCGCTGCTCTCATCTTCACTTTCACTATCGGCTAAAACACCTACATGTAACGAGTGTCAATGTACATGTAATAAAAGTATCAGCTGAGGGTAGAGCTAAAAAGGGAACAAGTTGCTACACAGGGTGTGGTTTTTGGCCTCTCTGCCCTGATACAAAAATACAACATCACTTGAGCTTGTCCTGAGTGTCTTTACCATTTCAATCCCAATTGTGACCAGAGTCAAATTTCAACACAATTTCCAAAGGAAAAAAAAGAAAAACAAAAGAACACAGTGTACCATGACAAACTTATTGCTGAAAAGGTTTCAATTGCATTGTCATTCCATAGGATTTCATCTGCAGACTCAAAAGTTGACTGTAGAACCACCTTACAAGTCTCCATCATTCACTCACGGATTGGAATGAAAGGAACATTAGGGGGTGTTTACATGAGAAAACACACACCAGCACGAGTTTCATACAGGGAAATAAATGACTGGGTCATTTCATATCTCAGGTGAGGATTTCAATCCTCAATCAGTACTCCTATAATGTCCAATTTTGGATCAAAGACCATCTGGAAGGTCCCGTAGAATAAGGAGCAAATTATTTGCAACCATTTCCACAATTATGGAGGATCTTCTTGCATGTTATGACCAATAACTCAATCGGAGATGGACTGACAAAAAAAAAACATGAAACAAAAAGAGCAAGGAAGAATCCTTTGCAGAAAACTAGCACTTAACCCTTTAAGCCCCAATATCCGCATACAAATTCTCCAAACTGATCTCTATATATTTCCTTAAAGAATGTGTGGAGAATTTGATAAAAGATCAAAGCATTTTCTCTTAGATGATCATTTTATCAACTATCATAACCTAATCTCTTGACAATCTATGGATATTGTTAGGAGAAAATGGATGTTGGTCACCATTGGGACTTAAAGGGTTAATCTCAAGTTTCGTTCGGCAACTGTGTTCAGGACACAGTACGAAGCACATCAATCAAAAACTAAATGCAGTGTACTGTAAGGTTCCATGTTTTGGTTCACATTGTACTCGTGATTTGTCAAGGAGACACGACAAATTTTTTGCGGCACGGATAAGCAACTTTCTTAGAAAAGAAAGAAGCTTTTTGCAGAAGAGAAGAAATCAATCCCACAGACATAATGGTCTCCAACATGGTCACCTTTCATTGTTTTGGTACATCAATATGGCTGCCATGACATCATGTGACAACAACATCACCCACTCAGTTTTACTTTTCCCCTTATTTGAAAAGGCAAGCTCAAATGTAGCCACAAATGATGCTATAAAAAATTTTTCCCCTGTTACAGAAGCTGGCCAGACCTTAGTTCCAATGCGCTTTAACGAAGCTTTGTTTATTTTGTTAAGACACCAGTCAGTATGATTGCCATTCTTCAATCAACAAGGTAAGGTCAAATGTACTCACGTTTATTCTTTATTCCATTTGATACTGCAGTTCTCATCTCTTCATCAGAGCTGCCAATAAAATTTGACAATATTATGCGTGAATAAGAGTTTTTTTCAGCTTACATGTACATGTATTAAACTGAAGCAGAAATTCTATGGCAAGCAGTAAGGAGTGGATAGAGAGGGGGAGCTTAGTCAAAGTAAAGTTTCTAGACATGGCCTCCAAGAATTTTCAAATAAAGTTTCAAATACAGTTCAGTGTTATCCGTCGATGCAGTAACACCCTCCTCGATCTCCATAATTCTTCATAAGATACTCAACCTCATTCATTAATTGTTAATAATTATAGGAACTCATAAATGTAAATTTCCAGGCTGTCACCAAGATTTCAAGTTGCTGGGTATAAGCAAGTATTTTATTGGTAGGCAGCCCTGAATTGCATGGTTTGGAATTTCTTTTGGTTTTATTTTCCTTTTCCCTCCTGTGAAAATAGCAAAGGCTCATGATAATAGTAGCCACAGAAAATCCTGTTGCCCTTAGTGCCAGGCCTGAACTTTTAGAACCTTTTGCAAAAGATAATATACAGACTTTGTCAGGGCTAAAAGTGAAGCTCTGGTTAATAATATTTGTAAACAAAAAAAGTTAAATCGTGTAATGCTAAACGGGGACGACAATGAAAATGGCTTCAAGACTAATAGATCCAATTAGCAAAAAAACAAATTGCACGTGCAGCACACTTTTTCTTCTAATTAGCAAAAAACAAATTTGCACATGCAGCATGCTTTTTTGTCTTTCCCTTGCTGCTATTTTGCACGACTACAACGCTGTTTTGTACGACTAAAACGTCAAAATTCCTAGTTACACATTATTTTTATGGAGGAATTATCGTATGTGCTTACCCAATATTTTGTTTCCTGTGTTCATCTTTGCTTTTATTTTTCACTGCCGGCCATTTTCACCTTGCTGGCCGCTAGCATTTCTCATTTTCTCACCGCCGCTTTGAATTTCCATGTTTTTATTCCTACAAAATTTGTCTCCTTTGTTTTCAATAACTCGCTCTAGCTCTTTCTCTGTTATCCACGTTAATGTAAACATAAAAAATAACGCCGAGAAAGCCACGACTTTGTTTTTGTTTTTTCTTTCTAAAAGTCTGGGCGGCCATGTGATTTCCTTCCAAATAAAACCTTGAGTTGCATTTGGGTTGCCATACCTGTTGATTGAGTTATTTTACATTGGTATGCCAGTGGTGCGAGCGGTTGCTCGCTCGGTGTACAGTCACGTGATTACCAAATTTTCTCGGATAGGTAGATTATCACATTTCCTTAGGCGCGTGGAGCTCCGGTATAAAAGTATACACTCAGTGTATATTAACCTTAAAAAATTCAGCACATGCACAAGAAACTAAAGAAGGGAGGGGGGAGTAGTAGGAGGATGTTAATCCCAAAGGTGGAGCCCTGTTCAGAAGATCTGTGTTCCTAGAGTTGGATTCCTCTCGAAAATACATGTAGTTGACTGTAACTGCTTATTCTTGTAAAGAAGAGATTAAACTCTACTTACTCAGGAGGTGCTTCTCTAGGAGAGAGACCCCAAACTTCAATGACTCCTGAAGCACTGATTGCTTCACGTGCTTTCCTACGCCTGTGAAAAAACAAGAGAAACATTTGGTAGGTGTTGTGATCATGGCCATGAGATTAAGGCATTGGACTTGAAACAAAGAGACTCTTCGCGTTCAAGTCCGGCCTTGACTAGTTGGTGCAACCAGATAACCACGTGGTGCAAAAGTTTGACACTAGAAATATATATGAGCTATCAACTGACGTGATTTTTTTCGCCCCCTTTCTTGTCTGTTTTTCCCTTTTTGCTTTTAAACTTGGCGCGACGGCAATGTTTTGCTTACGCAATTGGTTTATATACTAGACCAGAAATAAAAAGCTGACCGGATGTTAAATTTTGTGCTCATGCAGAGTGCGTTTTGCCACGGTGTTGCAGCTAGCACATGTGTTTGCTCTGACCTGTATGTTCGATATGCTCAGCATTCAAAGTGGTCCTACATGTAACTTGAGCCAGTGGATAACCACCCAACAAGGAAGGAAGGGAGAAAAAGTTTAAAGGACAATGTCCAAACTGATATGTTACATGTCCTTATTATTATTTTAATTAATTTCAAATTATAGAAAAAGTAGTGGGAAAATAAAAGAGAATTAACTTACTTGTCCATAAAGCTCTCTGGGGTGAGTCTTCTCTTGTGTCTGTGATGCCTGACAAAATAAATTATAATAATAACATCTTGCTGAAATGCTAATGCAGCTGATGTTGTTACAGCGGTTTCAGTGTCTTTACCAGGTTTTTTACTTGGGGAGCTCCAGGGCCCCTTCTTTTAAAAAATAGGGATAAATCTAATTATGTCAATGAAGACCACACAGAATGAATAACAAGTAAGAACCACTTTCCAAAATGGTCTGAGGTGAGTACTCAATATATGAACCTACATGTATGAAAGATGTTAGGTGATTCAAGATGGCAGTCACACACCATTACAGCACACAGTGAACAAGACTTTAATAGGTTTTTCTTGGTAAAGAAGCAATTTTTTATGTAGTCATAGTAACGGTGATCTTTTCACATGTGAAGATATCATGTTTTCGCGCAAGATCTCAGCTGGTATTTCATCCCTATATGTAAACAGTCTTGACAAAACAAACATTCGGAATGAACGCATGATCATGCACTTTACTCGGGGTATTCAATTGATGAAATCGATAATCAATGACAATCGATATCAATTAATTGATTAATATTTATCATCGATGACCAATCAATGGCGAAGACTCGTGTGGTTATTGATTGGTATCGATTGATTGATTGGTTTTCCAATCATCGATTTCCATCAATTGAATACCCTGGATGAAATGGAAAGGCAAGGATGGGCAAGTGGGTTATTCGAGTACATGTGCAACGGGGTATATCCTTTGCGTTGAGAAGACTGGGTCGGAATTGTTTTACCAATTTCATCCCTAGGGCTTCAGGTAGCATCAGGAGCCCATCACAGGTAGCATGAGTGATGTCTGTTCAAGGTTGCTGTGCCAGTTGATAGCAATCGATGAACAATTTTTGTGTGGTTATTGATTGATCATCGATTGACCGATACCAGTCGAGACCAGTTAACTAATTTCATCGATTGATATCGATTGATCGATTGGTTTTCCGATCATCGATTCCATCGATTGGATACCCCGAGACTTTATCATGACACTCGCCCAAAGCCACAGCTTCAAAGTGGCCTGGATTCTGGTTTCTCTTTACACTCCATAATTCTACAAATTACTGTAGAATTCACGAAGAATCTGCAAAAATTAGGAGTGATAGGTTAAACTATAAATGAGATAGCAATGCACGTACCGAAAACGTTCACGGCTTCCGCTTCTTTCCCTGCTTCGGCTCCGACTTCTCGATTTTGAGCGTGATTTTGAACGAGGATACCGAGTTCTCCTGTGTTCATGTCTTGGAGATGGACTTCTGTCTCTCCTAGAGGAAGAATTCTCAAAATCTCTTGCCATTTTCCACTAAAACTTTCTAGCAAGAAAACATGGCAGACGCACAAAAATTGCAAGAAAGAAGAATGGAAACGAGGTTTTTGTTTCGGTGGTTTCCAGTGCCCTTCCGGTGATTTTTCGTGACTCTCTACATGTAGCACATTTTCAAGTCGCGCTCAAATCTTACAAACATCTTTCCTCTGACGTTAGTTCTGTTACAATACGGTGTGAAAGCGGAAGGTTTACATATCTAGAAATACTTGAATTTAGTAATGAATGCTTTCTTCAGCCCTCATGCATAATTTGTCGGTACTCTCCGAGGTACCATAGTAAAGTTGGAAAGTGGCAGCTAAGCTCTGTTCCTTTTTGCATTTCACTTACATGCGTTGACTATATTACTTTGAAAAAAGAACATATCTACAGGATATTTTCAGTAAATTTTTATATTCTGCTACAGTGGTTGCCATCATAACAAGGGAGGAACAAAGATGGTAAGTACCCACCCAGGGGTGTTAATTCAAGACGTACCGCGCCTGGGTCTACTAATATGTACTGGTGTCTAATTAACACTAAAACAGGAAAAAGGACAAGGACAAATGTGTGGGTCTAATTTGAGACCATTTTAGCGTACAAAATGATGGGTACCCTGGGAGTAGTAGTTTCTCCAGGCCGGACGCTATGGTAGCGTCCTGCTTAGAGAAACACTCTACTGTCCCAAAAGATCTTAACAAACAGTTCTCTGTCCTTAAGAAGTGCAATAACAAGTTCAAGTGGCTAGTGCATGAAATTTTGCTAGTTAGGGAACTAACACCTTCTCTTAATTAATCGGACTCAATTCAAGCAAAACTTTTTGCATGACTTTTGTTTATTATTTTCATATATGCTAATCATCAGCCAGAAAACCATTTTTGACAGTTTATTAGCAAGCAATTTGAACTTGAAAATGGCATCAAGATGACACCGAAACGTCGTTCTTTCTTGTCCACATTTTGTATATTTATATTCATAAATCTCGTTATTTTTCTGTAGATTACATTCATGCATAGTCTTATGACGACTAAATGACTGACGGTTTTGGAAAGCAATAATGGAAGAATCTTGTGAAGATCACAGTACACATGTATGTGATTGTTCATCAAAGCCTTCATTATATACCC
The DNA here is from genome assembly GCA_942486025.1 of Porites evermanni. Taxonomy (NCBI): domain Eukaryota; kingdom Metazoa; phylum Cnidaria; class Anthozoa; order Scleractinia; family Poritidae; genus Porites; species Porites evermanni. The sequence goes on along the minus strand of CALNXI010000624.1, from coordinate 90,058 downwards.
AGTCTTTGACTGAAATGGACTTTGAACGAGGCATCTGGCAAGCTGCTCTCGACAACAATGTGAGACGGATCACCACAATTTTGGATAAGGGAGGGGACCCTGATACACGAGATGGTTCAGGATATACAGCCCTGGTAAGAAAGCTAATTTGTGGTAGATATTTTTTTAGCTCTAATTCTTGGGCCTTTCTGTTGTTCAGTAGTGGAGATGAAATGCCATTCATCTTTACCAGTAAGTGTTTTATCCCTTATTCCCCAACCACAACCTCTACTTTGCAGGCCTTTCCACATGTTTTTCGTATGTTTCCATATTCGTTCTAGCATTAGGCTAGTCAATGGACACCTTCTGTGTGTGGTGAGGGGATTGGCCTAGGAGGCTCTACGCTTGTCAGAAACGTATTATTTAAACAGTTTCTCCTAAAAACTGTACCGAAAAAAACGTTCTTTCTGAAACGAAAAATTTTAAAACTATTTTGAGAACCAGTACAAATTGAAATCCGTGCCACTTGTGACGCTCAAAGTGATGGATTATGTTACATGTGAAATCATGCAGAACAACCTTTGAAGATCAATGCGCACCCGTTTGTTTCATACAAAAAACATTTTCTGTGGAGTTTGGTGAACTCTGACTGAACAAGCCAACACTAATATGTTTAATTTCTTGCCTGCTTAACTAAACACTGTACTAGAAGTGAGAGTGCCCGGCGGAGCAACGGGGAATTTTTTTCACTCGCCCGAAGCTAAATATTAGTTGCCTCAGGTGACTGGGTGCCATTAGAGCACAGCCTTGTGGAGGTATCAATACTGGTGACATTACGTAGGCTCACTTGCATTTCTGGAAATTGATGATCAACCCATGTTGTAAACTCTTTGCCATTCATCTTTCCAGCATTACGCTAGTCGCAGTGGCCATAAAGATGCTTGCAGTTTGCTTCTTGAGAGGGGAGCAAATGTGAATGCTCAAACTAGGTCAGGCAGGACGTCATCTCTGCATAGAGCAACATACTCTGGACACGTGACAGTGGTGAAACTTCTCATCAAATATGGGGCTGATCCCAGGCTGAGTGACAGTGATGGGCAGACTCCATTACATAAGGTACACTAATTTTTGTCTTTATTTCATAATTTATCACTGACAGCAGTAGTGTGAGTGAAACAGGCAGAAACCACCATAGCCTTAGTATTATAATTAACATTTTGCTAATAGCACCTGCTGGAGGAGGGTGAGGGTACCCTGGATTTATAAAGTGACAGGAATGATTGAGTAAAAATGAAAGTTGAGCCCCTCAAAACAACTTGGGTTAGAAACAAGATCCCAAAAAATCCTTTGGCCCAAAATTGAACCTTGAAAAGTCACATCATCAGTATGGAATTTGTGGGCTCGTTTCTCAGACATCATTTTGCTGAGAAACCTGTGGTGGCCGCGCAAAATGTTGGCTATTTTTCAGGCTTAGTACAGTGGTAACACCTGTGCAAAATGGTAATACTGAATAAACTTGTTGTTGTTGTTGTTTGTTGGTTTAGTTTCCTTTTTATTCTTACTACACTATACACTTGGGGGTGTGACTGATTTGGCTTCATTAACTTATTTTCAGGCTGCTCAGAAGGCACAGAAAGAAGTTGTTGAATTGTTGTTAGATTTGGACTCTAGTCTTGTGAAAGTGAAAGATAAGAATGGAAGAAAACCAGCTGACTTTGTTCCCTCACATGAACAGGAACTGCGAAACATGCTCCAAGCTGAATAAATTGTGCATGTATTGGTCAGTGAATTTAAGGAAATGCCATCCTCAGCATTCATTCTGACACTTTTCTTACAAAATTGAAGTTTGTTCCTACTCTTATCAACATTAGAACAGGAGAATAGACTGGTTGGTGATGATGATGAACTTAGATAATCTAAGTGTCAAGAAATCTTGTAGCTGGCCTGATATAAAGGCCTGCTAATAGGGAACATTTTATTTTTCTACGAAAGCCAGCAAAACTCAAAGATGAAAAGAATGCTGCTGCCATTTATAATCTTGAGTGCTCCCTGGCTGTGCACAACTTTCTATTCTCTTGGTTCACACATTGTGACTGAATAAATGAAGGGGCAGTTTCAATAGCGAGTTACCTCAAATATGCCCCCTTTGTGGTTAATGTTGATGACAGACTCCTCATACATTATCTCTTCTCAGGGAAAGAAGTGGAATCATTGATAGTAAATAAAGATAAACACCTTTTAAAAACAAGTAGTGTATTTATTTGCATAAATAAACAAGAGATTGTCCTGTTGTAAAATTAATGTATGTATTTCTCCATGATGGAACCTTGCTTTAGGATCACACTATTAATCCTAAGTGCTAATAATAAAAGCTAAGAGAATATCGAATTAATTACCTTCATTTTTTTGTAAACGACTGTGAAAAAGATATAATACCCTGTCAGACATATTTTCATAGTACAACAGAAAATTATTCTCACAGAATCAAGAGAAATAGAGATTATGTATCATTTACTAGCCCTTAACATCGATTCTGATCAAAAACAGATCCGTTTTAAATCATTAATTTGGGCCTCTTTGAGGTTTTGGTCCTAATGGCATTCTTAACTACATTTTAACCTTTCTACAATGGCCACCTTGGAGACAGAAGAAAGCGGCCATTGTAAACATGGGGCTGTTGTTAAGAGGTGTTAAATAAGAGTCAATGTATGGATTTTTGGTTTGCTTGGACGAAAAAAAGTGGCCATTGTAGATAGGTGGCCATTACTGGAGGTTCAACTGTATAATATTGCAAATTGCAGCTGTCATGGTTTCTTTATCATTATTCACTTTTGTTTTTTCGGAGCTCTCTCTCCTTCCGGTATCGGAGAAGCGTGCCCAGTGAAGGAAAACCAACCACAAGAGTTTGTACCAGCCACTTGAAACTTGTTAAATGAGAGAACATCATCCGCCTACAGGACAAACAAAAATTTTATTTGTTAGCAGGAAATAAAAATATATGTGGACATAAGATTAACCTACCAAGCATTAAAATGCTAAATTTGACTGTGGGTTATGCAAAGGGGATCAGGCGGAAAATAATACAACAAAAATTGTTGCCAAAGAAAACAAAACAGAAAGAGAGAGTAGAGGTGGCGAGGTCATTTCTAAGGGCTGCGTTCTTGTTCCTTAAATTCATCATCACCATTATTAGGACCTTCTCCCCATGTGCAGAGTAGAGCAGGAAATCCTACTTCTCTGAGGGATGAGAATATTATTGAAGAAAGAGTCCTTACCTACAGACTCTGTATGCAAAACCAGCCTCCAGAAGATGGACCATTATTGTAAATCTGAAACTAAGAGAAAAAAAGTTGTTAAAATGACATCAATTGCAGCTGGATTATATCAAAACCAAATTGGCACCAACAGTAAAACTACAGTCTCTGAAATTTCTCATATAAAGTAGGCACCAGTAGGGGTCCTGTAGGTGTACAAAATTGATATTTGATATTGATATTGATATTTGAAGGTGTCTGTGTAGAGTGTTTATTATACCGACCTCCTTGTATTTCCCCCTGAGATTATTAAGACCAAGTGCTTACTGTAAAAGGTTGCCATCTTGGTTTCAAATTCAAGTTTAACATTGGGAAGAGTATCAAATCTAGCAAGGAATCTGGGGGAGGACAGGCGGGTGGTGGCCCAATAGACTGTGGAACAGGGACGGAAGGAGTGCAGGAGGCAGGATATAAATGGGCAAGAGGGGGGAGTTCTAAAGGGTAGGAAGCACTAGAAATGGGGGAAATGTTTAAAAAGAAAAAATGCTTACTATTTTGCAATCAATAAAGGGCTTAAGGCAGGAAGGTGGTCATCAAAATTACGAAATCAATTCATTGAAGCTTGTGATCCTAAATATGATAAAGTTTGACTATATATGTGCAGATCAAGCTCTGTTGTTAGTTTTCTTCAAGAATTAACCACTGTAATGTGCGACTGAAAAAAAAATTGAAGCCATGTATTATTATGTCACGGAGCCCAATTTGTCTGGCTGACCATCCTTTAGTACCTCAGGATTTTTTCTAGGTATAGACTACGAGTAGTCCCCCATTTTTCCTCAAGGGATAGTAGAGCGAGCGAAACACGAGCGCGCGTGAAAATCACCCCACGCGAGAAAAGGCGACACCCGGCGGGGAGAGAGAAAAATGGGGGACTACAGACAAAGCCCAAGCTTTTGAACTAATGCGTTGCTCTCACAATGCAAAACTCTGATTGGCCCTTCCATGGAAATCTGTCAGCATCTGTCAAAAATGCGCCAGCCGCTATCAACACTCGACATAATCACAATTTACAGAACAAATAACAGCACAAAACAAATAACTAGAGTTGCTCTTGTTGAAGCAACTAAGCAGAAAGCCAACCCGGCAACTGATGAGGTTTGCGTGGAGAACCGAAACCATGGTCTTGCATGATCACAAATTGGGAATAACAGAACAGTCGCAAGGCTGTTAAGCTAATTCAATAGTTATCACCAAGGGAGGAACTACGTGCTCCAGTCCAAAAGCTCACATTATCTCCAGAAAAACAAGCGGCAGTTAAAATTCATGAGCAGTCATGACTGAGTCACATCGCAATTCTCCATAATTAATGTAGTTTTAGTTTAAGCTGCAATCCATTCTTCGAGATTTGGATATCACTATCCGTCCTGCTAACAAAACATTGCAGGAAACCGTCACATTCACGGCCAAAAAGAAAATCGCTTAAAATTATTCAGATCCAAGAGTCAATCGCCAGAGAAATTAAACAACCCAAAACCCTTATTTAGCTGCATTGAAGAGCTTTACTTTTCAAAAGAGGTCAAAGAAAATGCTCTTGCATCAGAGGGCAAATCATGCCGACCATAGACAATAACCGCAGAAAATAAATATGCGTGTCCTCCAGAGCATAATCTACCCGTCTGAGAAAAAAATTCATTGGAATAAGCAGGATTTTGGCATGAGTAAAAGTCGTGTGTTGCCTACACTATCAAGTTTTTCACGCGAAAAAGCCGTGAAGAAAATTAGTATCTGGGTTTTCTTTTGCTTGCAATAAACATATCCCCGCAGTTTACCGATGACAAGAGCAATGACAACTCAATAAGGGAAGGAATCCCATTCGATGCGCTTAATTGATGTGGAAGGGGATACGAACTTCACACTCCAAAATCAGTCGGCCGTGAAGGGTCAAAAGCTTGGGCTTTGTCTGTAGTCCCTCATTTTTCTCTCTCCCCGCCGCGTGTCGTCTTTTCTCGTGTGGGGTGATTTTCACGCGCACTCGCGTTTCGCTTGATCTACTATCCCTGAGGAAAAATGGGGGACTACTCGTAGTCTATCTAGGTACTCCGGTCCTGTCAACCGGATATGACCTAATATATAGTTCAAGCCAGGGCTAAAAGCAAAGCTCTTGTTAAAATACTTTCACTTTACTCAAAATGCTAAACAAAATGCTAAACAGCAATGGAAACAGGAACTGCCAAAAAAACAAATAGGTCTAATTAGATAAACAATCAAGAACTTTTCACGTGCAGCACACTTTTTTGTACACTTCTTTGCTGTCGTTGTTGCAACGTGAAACTTTCTAGTTACACATTTTATGAAGAAAATGTTGTATATGCTCCCCCCAAAATTTGTTGCTTATATTCCTGTTCACTGTTTTTTCATTACCCCTCATTTTCACCTTGCTGAGTACTAGCATAATTTTCTCATTTTCTCACTGCCACTGCAAAATTTTCATGTTGTTCTTCCAATGAAATTCATCTCCTTTGTTTTTTTATCTCTCACTCTAGTTCTCTGTTGCTCTTTTTCTTATTGAGCTTCTCTATCCTGTCACCTACTTTCTTGTTTTCTATGTCTTTCTCTTTCTCTATATAATTTCCAAATTATTTTGTGGACATTATTGTAGGCTAAAATCAATACTTTAGACAACAAGGAGGCAGAAACAATTTCCGCTTTCTGTTTTGTCTTTAACGACTCTTTAATAATTGTCTCTGCTTCACAAGATGCGGGTGGCCATGTGATTTCCAGCCAAAAAAGCCTGGCCCCGGTTGTTCTAAAGCTGGATAACGCTATCCACCGGATAAATCGCTATCCACCTTTTGAACAACTGGAGCCAGGAGTTGCATTTGATTGGCGTACCTGTTGATTGACTTATTTTACATTGGTATGCCTGTGGTGCAGACAGATGGACGGATGGTCACATGACTACAAGTCACTACCAGAATTTCTCGGATGTATAGATAACCAAATTTTCATACCCATATGGTGCTTGCTGTGCACGCTTTGCGGACGTGAGAGCCCCGCTAAAAATACAGTTTGAGTGACATTTCAAGTACTCACCCAAGTCTTAATGCTTTCAAATAATTGGATTCTAAATATGCTAACATTTTCCCTAGTGGTCCCAATGCTTGCAAAGGTAGAGCATCTACATTGTAGCAAACAAACTGCAAGAAATAGAGAGTGGGTATAATAATGCAATCAAGGAGGACAGAAGGTAGGGCTCTAGCAGCACCAGGTGGTCCCTGGCACATAACTTTTGCTCCTTGGTGACTGGAAAATCACATTTTTTCCCTAGAAATCATACGCTGGGTACCCTGGATTTCAGAGCCCTGGGTTCCGTTCAACTTTTTTGTTAGCGCACAAGTTGAAAGTATAGTGGTATTGTGATGTATTTAAAGGTAACACCGGCATGCAACATTCAAGCCTATGCTCTAAGAAGAATAGTCCCTTTCCGAGTTCCAAAACCTCTCACTTTCAAAACGAGGCTAAGTGCAAAACCTTTCTTGTGAAAATCCCTGAGTTTTATTTGCATTGGAATAAAAATCATTTTCATATGGCTTTGCTCTTAGCCTCACTTTGAAACAGAGGCTTGGGGCAACTCAGATGGAGACCAGTGCTCTGAACCCCTTGATAAACACTGAGATCTCCACTGTTTCAAAACTTTGTTATGTAAAGCTCTTGTTTTTGTTTGCAATTTAAATAAAACCATTGTTCTTTCCAGTTTAGTGTTGCATTCCTTTGATGTAGGGGGATTGTGGTGCTCCAAGGGACACCCGTTGGGCGGAGCCCGGTGGGGGGGGGGGGGGGGGGGTACTTCCTAGTTGGCTACTGGGTATTGTTGTTTGTAATTTTAGTTAGTTGGAAATAGTTGATATACTATTTATTGTATAAGACTTCAAATAAAAAACATGTATGTATGTGTTGCTGGATTGACAATTATGGGGTTGCATTTTTATAAGAGTTACTAGAATGGGGTAGCACATTTTCAGGATTTTGGGGGTCAGAAAATTCAGGTGTGTAAGCATTTATAAATAAAAAGATTTACACCACATTAAGTTTAACAAATGTGTCAGTTCATTTTAGGATGACTTATAATTGTAGATAAATTAAGGCTTTATAAGGCAGATGCATAAACAGAAGGTCACTAAGTTGGGATTGCAAAAATTACTTTTTTCCAAAAGTGACTAAGATGGGGTCTATAATATGACCACAAAATAGACTATAATGGGGTAGGGGTTCTCAGAGGCATGCGGCACATACACAGCAAAAATTAACCCAAGTACCCCCCCTCCTCCCCGAGTCAAACCTGTGAAACATAAGGTGCCTAGCATAGGATTTCTATGAAAAAGCTAAATTTTTTTAATCACCCAAGATCAAAAGTAAGGCACCAGGGGTCACCGAGCACTACCAGAGCACAACCCTGACACTGTTCCATCGTGACTAGGACAGCAAATTAGGGACTGGTTGTTCAATTTACACTGAATAGCACCATCCACTGGATAAGTCACTATCCAGTGGATTATAAGTATTGGGAAACCAATATTATTGTGCTATGCAATAGACAGAGATTTATCCAGTGAATAGTGTTATCCACCTTTGGAACAACTGGCATGGGGCCAGGAGTATTTCCAGTGGTTGCAAAAATTGAGAGGAAAAGCCTTCACCCCACAAAACTCCTATTGAACCAGCTGCCAAGGCATATTGAATTCGTTGCTTCTTAGATCAGCCCCCCAAAAAGAAGGGAAACAAGTTATTAGGTGATAGCTGAAAAGGAAAATTCACAAATGTATCTCCACTTAAACTGCTTTCAGATAATGGATAATTTCAAAATGCAGTGTTTTCGTTGATTTTGTCTTTTAGTAGTCTTGTCTTAGTTTGAAAATGAAATATTTTGCTTTGGTTGGAATGCTAGCATAACTGGCACATTTGTTTCTGTTTCGGGTGACAGTTTTAACGCTTTACGGTTACCTACAGTTTCAAGGGTGGAAATGAAAATTTATAAGAGATCGTTGCGATGAACGCTTTTCAACGTAACACTGTGAGTAGTGAACTTAATAGACTTAGTTTAGCTCTTATCCTCGGAGCACGATTTGCTGCATTCAATCGCATCAATTAGGAGTATGTTCTTGGTTTTTTTTTTTTGTACCACAGGGTTTTTTTCATTCCGGGTTTTTGTACGCGGCAGCATATCATTGCTTTGCATTTCTTCTAGATTTTTCTCTTAGCCTTAATTCTTTGCTTTGTCTTTTTGTTGTTGTTTTTCATTTTTGTTATTTCATATTTCACTTTTCATGTTTGCTTAACTTCTGCATGTCTAGGTAGATCTTATAGTTTATATGAATTCAAAATATTGACTTTAACTTTAAGATCATTTACTAGTTACTGTTGAATATTGTCGAATTTTACTGTTATGTATTTTTTTCTGCATTGTTATCCAAAATATGTCACTACGTATTATCTAAAATTTGTATGGTTCAGACATTCTGTTAGTAAAGCGCTGGTCCTTATTGTCCATCAGGCACTCAGCATGAGTCACACTCCATGTCCACTGTCGCATTTTTATTTACCCCTTAGCATGCTATGTGGAGGGTAGTAATGAAGCTCCTCCTTCTTTCCCCACTTCTTCTCACACTCACATCTCATTTCATGTGTGGCTCTTGCGTGATTTCTCGCAACTCCCCCAAGTGGAGTCTGAGCTTGCCAGCAGGCTAGACACCTGAATGATCATGCTCTACCTACTTATCACTTCTGAGTTAAAACCGTTCATAGTAATACGTCATTAATAAATTGTTGCCTAGACAAGCCAACTGCAGGGCTGTCAACCCCCCACATCATCAAGTGTTGAGTGAGAATTGATAGGGAAGAATGATAGATGACACAATATCGAACGACAGATGACGTCAATTGTGCCCAAAATGCTTGCTGGTTCTGATTGACGTATATAGCACATAAACAGTTCATATTTAGCCACATTATCAGATTACCGTAAAATTCCGAAAATAAGCCCTGGGGCTTACATTTTTCAAAGGCCTTTTTTGAGGGCTTATATTCGGAGGGGCTTATCTACGGAAGGAAATTTGCGTCTCAAAAATCGATTGGGCTAGCCTTATAATTGGAAGAAAATTTACCGTTTTTGCTTTGTTTTACTTTGCATTTGAGGGAAATTTCCAAGTACAAGCCCCCCGGGGGGGCTTATATTTGGAGGGGCCATTTAACGGAGGGTTTTTACGTTATGAGTTTGAGGGGCTTATATTTGGAGGGGCTTATAAATGGAGGGGCTTATTTTCGGAATTTTACGGTATTGCTTCAATTACAGTGGAACACCAGAATTTATGACAAGACGCTCCATGTTAACTGTAACGGTAGCTCAAACAAGGCAAAATATTTGAAATTTTGTGGTTGGAAAGTCGAGTCTACAAGAAATAGCAACTTTGGCGATTATCCGGGAGATATCAGACTCTAATCTGGAGACCGGGAGATAGGGTCCAAAATCTGGAGTCTCCCGGATTATCCGGGAGAGTTGACAGCACTGCACCTGACAGCCCAGATCATTGATTTTCTGGTCATCCTCGGAGTAAAAACCTGTGAAGTTTTTCTTTGTTTTCTAGTTATTATTTTCCTTGGTGCTATTGTGTTGGCTGCTTCTTGGTATTAGTTGTTTTACGTCACTCTTGAGGTGCACAGGTTTTTACACCGAGTATCAGCCAGATTTTCGACCAACTCTTGCCCATTCTCCAACAGTGAACAGCTGTTACACGAATCATAAAATGAATATCTTACCCAGTATAAGATCAGCAAAAATATAATGAAAATGCTCAAAGGCAAAGGTGATAGCTGAAAGAATTCCCGTTCGTCAGTTTTCGCCTCTTCTTTTACATTTACTCGTTTTCTCGAAGAAGGAGCTGGAGGCGCCATGTTGGAACTCTGGCTCGTGTCTCAGCGGTAATCAGCCGGGTAGTCACGAGCCTCCCACGCACCGTCCCTCCCACGAAGAGAAGAGGATAGGGGCAGACCAGAGAGGATCCTCTGTTGGGGTGGAACATTTTATTTTTGTCGTGGGGGGTATGAGCGATCTAGTTTGGGTAAGAATTTCTCCTCCCCCAAACTTCTGGAGATATATTAAATTTTGTTCCCCGATATATAACAGCAGGAGCTCCTGATAACAGTGTAATCAATCAATCAATCAATCAATCAATCAATCAATAAAGCTTTATTAACGGTATCACTTCATTAAAAATGCTCTTCCAGTGAGCCGTTTACAAAACAAAATTTTCAGAGAAACTACATTAATGCTAAAATATATCTATATATTAAGAAAATCTATCCTATAATTAATCACACAAAAATCAATCAACCTTAAAGGTACATTAAATAACTAAAATAAAATTCTATCTCAACTCCCTCAAGGCAATCCCTGGTTCAAGACAAAGATAGGGCAGACTTGAAAGAGTTGAGATTTATCTCGTCTTTAAGCACATTTTCTAGGCCATTCCACATGACTGCTCCCCTATAGCTAAAGGCCCTCTTAGCAGCTTCAGTACGGGGCCTTGGTACAAAAATGTTGTTCGAGGCACCTCGCACGTTGTAGGAATGAACCCCAGAGGTTGGTTTAAACATGTTCTTTAAACTCTCAAGGTAAAGGTTATTTAGAGATTTAAAAACACTTATTGCGAGCTGTTTAGAGCGTCTTTGCTCAAGGGTATCCCATCTCAAGTCTTGGAGGATATCCGCAGATCTTGTATTATAATCACTAAATGTTATAATTCTCCCAGCCTTATTTTGCAATCTCTGGAGTCGGTCACACAGGCCTTTTACCATACATCCCCAAGACTTCGGAGCAATAATCAAAATAAGGAGCGACTAAAGCATCATACATTTTCAGTAGGGTTTGGCGAGGCACCAGGGAACGAATACGTTTTAAGATTCTTCCCTTAGCATTATACGCCATAATATTTTTTTATTCAGTGCACTGAGGATATATGTTTTCCACAGGTATTTCCTATTTTCCCTGCAACAGTTTTTCCCTCGAAATCAGTCTGCAGGATATTCTTCTCTGAAATCACCCATATCCCCCCTTCCTCAAAAGTAAAATGGTCGAGGTAAGGAGCTGTTGCACGGGACGATTCGCACCGCGCGATAGTCAGTAGCGCAAAACTTCGTTGCAATATTGGAACAATATTGGAACTGTTCAAAATAATGTCGCAACAATATTGCAACGCTTTGTTACGCCGGAAATCGACGTTGCAAATCGTCCCTTAAACCTTTTGCATGGGAGGCTGTTGAGAGAATTGTTTGGCATCGGGGGGTGGGAGTGGGGTGTAGTATGATTATTCGCTGTAATGACAATGATCATGACAATGATAATGAAAAAAGTGTTTTCAATGTATGTAGGAGCAAACTGTCGTTGGGTGCCCCTGGCCAAGAAGAAAAATAACGTTTCAGTGCTCCAGGCACAACGTTTTTCATTGGCGACCTGAAATCGTAAACGGTCGTCAGGCACAGGCGTCAACAAAACCTGGATCGGACCGGATAACATCAACTCCTGTATTTTAATTTCTCTAAATGAAAAAAGGTTAGGGATAGGGTTACAGGGGTTGATCCAGTTCGGTCCGATCCAGCTTTGGTCAAGGCCTTCAATCCCCGGGGGGGGGGGTACTCCGATACATTACCTATACGGGTATTGCCGGCCAACGGGGTCGTGATTTTGAAGGTCATGATTTAGAACGTGGTATCCATTTCAGAGGCGTTTTCTAGAACGGGGTATAATATTTCGAACGCACGAAACAGTTTAGTCAGGTAAGCAGCCATTTGAAATTATTCAAGGACAGATTGCTTTTAAAAATACGGTTCAATGCATTAACAAGCAAACTGTTGTACTCTTGTTGGACTCTGTGTTTTAGCGTGCAGGGCGGGCGTATTTTGGCGCAAGCCGCGAGCGCTGACTCCGCCATCTTCGATAATTAGGCGCGCGGAAGTCTGAAGCGAGTCCATAATGTACCCGAGGGAGATGGAGACGGGCTCAAAAGAAAGGGACGGGGGAGGAGAAGGAAAATCGTTAGCTTACGAGCGTGGTTCTGTGCGTGGTGAGAGATTTTGCGTCATAACTAACCGCATTGTATCCACATGCATAGGAAACGTACTCCGGATGATTATGAAGAAGCATTTATTTGATGTACAAGTCGAACAAATAAAGAAATATCTTTTTAAAAAACGGGGTATTTCAATTCACAAAATTTCTAAAACGGAGTATAAAAAATTGGCTCATTTCTAGAACGGGTTATCAGTTTTAGGGCGAATTCTAGCACGGATATAAAAAAGTGGCCCATTTCTAGATCGGGGTATCAATTTTAGGGGAAATTTTTTTTAGAACGGGGTGCCAATTTGGAGTCCCAGGCCACCCAAAAAATACCCAAGTCACCGCCCCCCCCCCCCCCCCCCCACCTGTGCGGTACACAGTTTTGGGGTGAAAACAGATACGAAGATAAACAAAGGCCTACACATCGGAGTGTGGGATTAGATTAAGGAAGGTATTTTTTTTAAGGTGGCGGGTCATATTCGGACCGCACGCCACGAAACAACTCCCCTTCGCCCCCCCCCCCCCCCCCCCCACTGCGTTATGCAGTTTCGCCACGGCGTACATAGAATCTTGTGTGGTTAGCTTACAGAACGGGAAATATACATGCCGACAATGTTTCTCTTTTTCACGCTCTAACCATACTTTATTCATCCCGGCATATATTCATCCTAATCTACCAGCCCCTATTTGTTCAAAAGGTGGGTAACGCTGGCACCGGATATGTCTCTATCTAGTGGCTAATGCAATTGGTTTTCATTATACTTTTATCCACTGGACAGTGATTTATCCCGGGGGGGGGGTAATTTGGGAATTTCTGGGTGGGGATGTGTCGCATGGACCCTGGAACCCTTAACCTATACCAGAGCTAGTTCAGCTGAATTTGGCTTTCCTATACTAGAGTTATCTCCCCAAATCCCCTCTATTCTAGAGTAGCTGATTGCTAGAAACTACTGAGATCACTAGCACAGTCCAGCCAAAACAAAACCTTATACCACAGTCCCTAGTCTAGATAAAATCTTCCACCATCTGATCAGTTTCCTGAAAAATGATACCCTATTCTAGACCCAAACGCTCTGATTTATATACCCTATCCCAGAGTAAACTGCTTGAAAACCATACCCTTCACAGCGGCACATACCTATATGGCCCATATATGGCAGTACCCCCCCCCCGGGATTTATCCGGTGGATAGCGCTATCTGCCCTTTTAAAAACGTTCTGGAGCCAGTTTAGCCTGAGTATCAGGCGCTTCTAGGGAAAAGGAGAAAGATGGAAAAAATCTCCTCTCCCCTAGCCCCTTAGGAAGGCCTGATACTCAGGCTAGAGCCAGTTGTGCGACTCATTCGAGTCGTACCACTTGAAATGCCCTCTCGCTGCACTAACGAGATGTAGCCAATTAAGAAATTTTACTTCATTTTATCTCAGTCAAACCAGAAGCATATACCGGCCCCGTTCCCGTTCTGATTTCACACAGACACATGTTACAACATATATCAATTTACTGTTAAACTATCCCTTGTAGCAATTATTATACTACCCAACATTTTTGCTTTCATTAATAGCAGTTTAAGATACTACATGACAAGGCCCTATGGACAGTTAAATAATTTTAAGCAGTGTAATGTGTTTGAATATAATTAATTTTGGCTACTTTAGTCGGGGGCACCAAGCGACTCTTTTCTGTAAAATAACAGTTCGAAGGAGCACATATTGCCGAGAAATTTCTAAAGCTTGACAAAAGCTAAAAATTTCTCGATAATTGTTCCATTCGTCTAAAATTTTCGGAGGTTTTCTAATAGCTTAACTACGATTTTCGGAGGTTGTGTTATTCCATTTTAATACCAAGATATTGCGATTATTGTTAAAAGAGGTCTCCTAAAACTTTCGGTATAAAGTCAAAACGTCCCCTATAATTTTCTAATGAAAGCAAGGCTACTTCATGCCCTCGAACTTTCGACTGGACCCATAAGGGTAGCCAACACTTCGGGATGAGACGAAAAAGCCACCAAAAACTTGCGTGACGAGCAAAGTTCCCCTAAGACAACTGAACAGATAAATAGTTTTTAGGGCAAGTCCAAATTAACCAAACAGGCTTCCAAAGCACAGAGAAAGCCATCTGAGACATTTCTGGCGTATTTGGAAACATTCGGTCGTTGGGTGCCCTTGTTTGGTCTCTTTATAAAGTTTAGAGCTCTTAGACAAGACTTAATTCGAACAACAGTAAAGGTGAGCTTGCAATAACGTTTTCAGAGGCTGCGATCCCTTTGGTCGGCACTATGGAATACGTTGCCTGTTTCGCTGGACAAGGGTAACGAAGGCTCTGGGAACGAGATTGGTTATTTGTGGTTCATCCAGTCATGTCCAGTGATGCAAGGATACACAAATTTGCCCTCAGGACATTTATTTATGACTAGTAGTAATCATAGATTAATGAGTGCGTTCGAGTTTTCTTAGCTCCAGATTAGCTTTTGTGTCGTCAAACATTATTTCAAAATCACGGAAGAGATCATGAATTAAAAGGTAAACATTTTTTTCTTAAAAAAATGCTCTTCGCGTATACGGCTTCAAAATATCTCATTCATTAACTCTTTACTCCTAACATGTCTTATTCTCCCTCAAGCATGGTCGATAAAAATGTAAAGTAGGTCGTAAAAAGTTCTGTGTTCTTAAAAAGATAAATATGTCACTACAAACTTCGAAAAAATGGTAGCCTCGAAGGTTGAAAAGTCCTGGCTTCTTGCGTGACACAATGACTTGAAGTGAAAACAATGATCATAGTAGCCTGCGAGCAAGCTCTCCTATTTGGCGAGTGAAACGAATCTCGCGAGAACGCGCAAGCAAGCGGCGAAGCTGCGAGGGGCAGGGGAAAGGCTTTTCCTCGGCCCCTCGCTCTCGTGTTCTCGCGAGGCTTGGTTCGCTTGCCCAAATAGGAGAGCTTGCTCGCAGGCTATGATCATACGAGCGACGGAAACATATTAGTTTTTTGCTAGATTCCTGATGTCAGAGAACAGGACAGAATCTTTTGCCATTGTGCAAACGTTTCATCTCATGATTATTTTAAGTTCATGTAGGTCAGTTCAACATGTTTTGAACTTAGCTTGCTTTAGCAAGCGAGATACTTATCATGCAAGACGTGAATAAAGCATTACAGTTGTAACAACCTGTACTGATAGGCTCAAGTTTACTTTATCCCAGAATATTTTTCGTGCATGAAAGAGGTTAAACTACAAATATGTAAATAGACTCAAACGCACGGGTAAACTTCTCAAGGCACAAATGTTACCTGGGCAGAGTTGTTCAAAGCTGGGTTAAGATAACCCAGGGTAAGTGCGAGATTTAAATTCAGATTTGAAAGCTTAAAAAGCACTTTAGTTTTAATTCTTTTTGTCTACAAGTTGATGATTGGAAGCTCTAAAAATAAGAGAGAAAATTATCCGAGAAAATGTTTTTGAACACAAGAAAAAGAAACCCTGGTTAAATTCAACCCCGTGTTAAGCGCTAATCGGCCTTCGAACAACTGGGCCCTGGTCTTTATTTGTGTGTTTCTACGAAGTTCCAGCTGGATTTGAACGGCATTGACCGGAAAAGGTGTAGCAGAATCATCAGCTCAGTGATAAAACCCGTTTAGAAAACAACTCCAAAGTTCATTCTTTAGCCGAACTCAAATATCCCGGTGTAATCATCTTGCTTGTTGACCTTTATGAGACCAGTGATGCACGTGATTGCCATATGACAATTGCTTATGACGTAAATAACACGAGCTAAATCTTATTCAAGATGGCACAGAAAATGCAGACGTACGACGAAACACGCTTGCTGAAAAGGTCACCCTTGAGTACCACAGGAATCCCAACTGAGTACCACAGGAATCCCAAGATTATTGTTGCGTTCTCCTAACGTCGAACGCAAAATCAAATGTTTTAGCTTCAAGCAATTAGTACCTTTTCTTTGAAATAAATGTCGCGAAAAGCTACCGCAATGTGTCCCTCCTTGGTCACTGAAATTCCACGTACTTGATCATGACGCAAAACTAGTTTTTCATCCAGCTGAATTGGCCGAACAAATTCGCCATTGACGGTGTATATAGCAAGCTTCAGGTGGCATGTGTCCAGTGCAAGACCAGCAAAAACGACATATTCGCTTGTCGGGTGACATGCAATGGCATAATATCGATCTTGTTCAATCTTGATGTTAAATTTGGCGAGCTGTTGTCCCTCTACAGTGAATAAGTAACAGAAACAGTCTGGGCTCATCGGGTCCAATACCATGACGCGACCGTCACAAGTAACAGTGATATCTCTTGCGCACTTGAACACGCCTTCTCCAAAGCTACAAACAAACTCACCACTGAGCTTGTAAACATCAACAACGTTATTTGTCAACAGCAGCATTTTGCTGCTGCTCACTGTCAGTCTGGTGCCACCCATGCAACTCTTTGCTGTCCTCACAGGAAACTTGCGCTGTAAGTCAGCTGTCTTGTTAAATACCTGCACTTCCTGTCGCACTTCCCCTAGCTGCTCATACCATGGCAACGACCTCTTCTTCAGTTTCACCAGGAGATAGATATTTTCATCCACGTGCGCAATGGCGACATCCCAAACCTGTAAATATGTATCGGCGTCGTCAGTTTGAGGATTGAACCTAAAATCAAACTTTCCGTTGGGGTGAAACACCTTCAAGGTTTTATCCCCATAGTCTGCTACAAGAAACTGGCCCTGGGTGTTTGTAGCAATTCCCATCGGATCCTTCAGCTTGTTTTCACCCCCATGACCAAATGACCACAGTAAACAGCTATGTTCCATTCCTTGTTTCGTCAATGCGTTAACAAGTCTTCCGTCGCGGAGCGGATCCACTGTCTCTTTCCCGGTATCGACCGAAGGCAACGTCCACATTTTTCCGTCACGGAGCGTTTGCATGACATTACAGACAACACGATTCAAGTGACAGACAGAGAAAATAATTTGCCTTCGTTCGTCTTTATTAAAGCGAGCCCTCAATCGCAATCCGACCTCCAACTCAACTTTGAAAGATTCTTTAACAGCTGGCACTCGGTGTAACTCTTCAAGGCACACTCTACAAGCTCCTAACGCGTCGGTAGGATTGTCTACTGACTCAAGCACTGTCGCCATCAGTCGATACTGCATAGCTAACAGACGATCAGGCAACTCCAATGCTTCATTACTAAAAGCTTTTACTGCTTCTAGACGAGCTTCTTCAAATCTCCTCTTGGCTTTGCTAAGCTTCCTCGTGGAGGATTTATCCAAGACTTTAAGCTCCATTTTCCTCATTTCTGTCGCAATATCGAACTGCTCAACTGTTGCTTCTGCTGTTATCACGCGATGCTCGCTACTGGACTTAGCACTTTCAAAGACTTCATACAACAACTCGATTCCTTCCCGAAAAAGGCTGATTCCTGCTAACAAATCCTTTCTTGCTACCCCGTCCAACTTCTTCTGCATTTCGTCCATTTCACGGACGATCAGTCCTCGAAATTTCTGACCGGTAACATCGCCTTCATTCAACTTTTCTGCCAGTTTGTCTCTTCCTTTATTCACCAGCAAACCGATAGTAGTTTTAAATACGGCAGTTATTAGTGTAGACATATTGATTTTTTCATAAAGGTCTTATATGGTCTGTACTCTGTATCTTACTGTTTTTCAGCTTGACTAGAACCAAGAGACTAGAACGCAATTCAAAGACACAGTGACAGACTGACGCAAGGGCAGTCGATCTGAAACTCTTGAACATGCAGAACTATGCAGGAACTTGAAAGACCTGACATGACTGACCTCTGCATGTGTTTTCTTTTGATCATTTTACCACTTCAGTCGAAAAACTGGGTAATTTCCCCTTCCAGGGGCGTAGCCAGGCATTTTTTCCTCCTAAGCCCAGAAAGTCAAAGGGTCGATAATAATAAATTGATAGTAATATAATAGTAATATTTATTTATATCTTACAAATTCCTATATTTCAGCTTTTAAATCGAGTAGTAGCCACACACGAATTTTCGGGTAGCAAAGGCGGCATAAATACCGTGGCTCATAGGGACAGAATACTTCCCAGATTCCAAAACACGTCCCAGAATCCAAAAGTGTTTTGGATTGTTGGATGTGTTTTTGGATTCTGGGAAATGTTTTTAGATTCTGGGACGTGTTTTGGATTCTGGAAAGTGTCTTTGGATTCTGGGACGTGTTTTGTATTCTTGGGGAAGTGTTTTGTCCCTACGAGCCACCGTACATAAATACTGATATTGGGGCTTAGCCAGCTGTAACAGGACTTTACCACCTTCTATACTACACTGCAATTGAAACGACAGCACCGGCGTGTGGCTGTGGGTCCGGCCACGGCGAACAGATTTTTCGCATTGGCTGCGGAGCACGGATCGCGAGCAGCCAATGAAGGGAGCAAAAAAATTCACTGAATAGCTATTGAATATATTAGAATTACGTAAAGTTAAGCACGGGGCTTTTTTCCTCCCAAATCTCGGACCTTAAGAGAAGGTTACGTCATGTTAAGGATACAACAGGGAGCGCTTACGCTATTTTTGGCTGCCAGGGTATTTCCCGGATTTGAGGTCATCTTACAATTAAGTTTTTCTGGTGATGTGATTGCCAGAGGTCTATGCACAACATTACTCAATTTTTTTGGAACTTTAATTTCCGGTCGTTGGGTCAAGTTACGAATCGCTGAATCAAACTGAATGCAAATATAGAGATAACATTAGTCGTGGGAAAACAGCTACTTTCGCGAAGCAAAATGAACGAAAAAATGAGCATCCTACCCGAGAACCTTGGGAACATTGTATGTTGAAAAATGAGCACCTTTTTAAATGAATTTGAAGAAGATTATGGTGGTGCCGTGTTCACCACACAGTGATGTCAGTTTAGAGGAAGTGGACGACTCTATCATCGCACATAACATTAGGACTTTCCCGTTTATGCTAGTAAAACTGGCAGTTTATGCTCCTAACAATTATCGTTTGACGCCAGAAAAATACTCAAATTATGCTAGATTCTCAAAATAATAAAGGATTAAATTAACTGCAAAAACCGTGGACGAAGATCCTGCTAGTTGTAAACGTTGGATCTCTAAAAAAGAGATCTAATCAGCCAAAATATAAAGAACCAAGAACGAGAAGTCCAAAGACTACCGCAAAGCTGATTTAAAACAACGTGTATTGTTTTTTATAACAATATTTCGGCTGGCCATACCAGCCTTCTTCAGGTTTACAGATGTTACTGAACTTATGTAACAATCACAATATTATATAGGTGGAGAATGTCGCAATAAAAATTGTTTAAAAGGGCGAGGCGGAAATGACGTACAACACAAAAACTGGAAAGGAAAAATACTAAAGAGATGGATTACAAACGTGATGGCGTGATGGCGTGATGTTTGGTTAGACGAGTGCAACCGACAGTTAAATGACGCTAAATTCTACAGACAACTAGACGGGAACATTACTGACACTATTCAACAACGTGTTACGGTTTACATTGAACGTATGTTTAACGACAGTTACATTGACGAAAAGACTAAAAAAGTACCTAGTACAAACAAACGCCCCATAGTTTCATCTAACAGCCACCCTACTGAACGCATCTCACAATTTGTTGACTACCACATTAACCCTCTCGTCTCTACCTTGGATTCACACATTAAAGACACTACTGACTTCCTTAATAAACTTTCTAACCTCGGTAACCTACCTAACAACGCTATTCTTGTAACTCTTGATGTGTCATCGCTTTACACCAACATTCCACACAATCAAGGAATTGATGCATGCCGTCATTTTCTTGATACCCGCCCTAACAAACACATCCCCTCAGAGACACTATGTGACTGATCTCTCACGCATGATTCTCACCATGAATAATTTCACATTTAACCAACAGCATTGTCTTCAAATCCATGGTACTGCTATGGGCACTAAAATGGCTCCTTCTTTTGCTAAACGTTTTCTTGGTATGTTCGAAACCAACGCTCTCACTAACGCCCCTTGGCAGCCTCACACATGGTGGAGATATATCGATGATATTTTCATGATCTGGACAGAAGGTTCGGATCGTTTGAAAATATTCGTCGATTATCTCAATAACATTCATCCCACTATTAAGTTCACTAGCTCTCACTCACCTACTAACGTTCCTTTTCTCGACGTCATGGTGTCTCTGCATAACGGTATAATTGAAACTGATCTATTTACTAAACCCACGGATAAACATCAGCACCTTCTCCGCTCATCATCCTCACCACACTGTAAGAAAGCCATTCCGTTCAGCTTAGCCCTCCGCCTTCGCCGTATCTGCTCTACAGAGGCTAAGTTTAAACATCGCATTAATGAACTTAAAACATATTTCCTTGCTCGTGGTTATAAATATAATTTCCTAGAAGAACGGTTCCTACGCGCTGCTAATATTTCTCGTACTAACGCGTTACAGACTAAACCTAAAGCTTCTAACGATGTTGTACCATTTGTTGTCACATATAACCCAGCACTTCCACGCATTTCTAATATCCTACACAAACATGTTAACATCTTACACTCTTCTAACCGTTGCAAAGACGTCTTTAAGCAACCGCCTTTTGTTGCTTACAGACCCAGCTCTAATATCTTCGTGACATTTTAGTTAAAGCACAATTACCCGTTAACTCTAAAAATCATATTCCGCCAGGCTCCTTCCGCTGTGGACAGAATTGTGCCACTTGTCCACATATTACTAACGGCCTCACACGTTATACCTTTTACGCTACAGGTGAAACACGCTCAATCACTTCACACATTACTTGTAACACTAAAAACGTGATCTACATGGTTCAATGTAACCACTCTCATAATGACATGCATTTAATCCCACCAGAGAAAATTCATTCTTCACGTGACTCAGTTCGTAAGGCCAGGGAGTCGCATTTGATAGATAAGGCCATGACCCTTGAACCTCATGGCCTAATCCGCCGTGACGAATTATTGTAATCCATCTCTTTAGTATTTTTCCTTTCCAGTTTTTGTGTTGTACGTCATTTCCGCCTCTCCCTTTTAAACAATTTTTATGCGACATTCTCCTTCTATATAATATTGTGATTGCTACATAAGTTCACTAATATCTGTAAACCTGAAGAAGGCTGGTATGGCCAGCCGAAATATTGTTATAAAAAACAATACACGTTGTTTTAAATCAGCTTTGCAGTAGCCTTTGGACTTCTCGTTCTTGGTTCAAAATAATACTACTTTGGTTCCGGAAAATGCTTTGTTTTATTTCAAGGAAAACGTACAAACTCAGGCATCATGTATGCTTATCATCAACTGAATAAAGTGAAAAGTACTTAATTGTTTGTTTATAAAACTTCTGATACAACCAAAACTTGTCCCATGATAAACGGTTAATAAATGTTCGAGGTCGTTTGCGCCTGTTGTACTGTGACACGACGCTCGCTCATGGACTTCCGTTGTATCGCTGTTTCCTCTCCGCTTGTACTTTTCACTGGTTGATCTTAAGATCGATCTGGAGCTATCGTTGAAGGGACTGGTCTACGTTGTCCGTCAGAATTTCCTTCTATGACCTGCAAGTTTCGAGAAGATGGCGTGGCACTGGCCAACGCCATCTTGTTAGAGCAAGCGCGTGAGGTGAAAGTAAACCGCTGACCAGCCAGGTCCAGACTTCTTTCGAGTCAGTTCGGATGCGTGCAGTTGCACTCAGTTCCGCAGTTCCCAGTCAGTTACAGAAATCCTTCACTCAAACACCAAATCAAATCATGATAATGCTTTTGAATTCTGAAATTTAGCATTTAAAATCTTTTGAGTGCCGAAATCTAGGGAAAAGTTATGCAAAATGGTTAATAATGCTTGCAATTCTTTTTACAGAAAAAGTGTGAAAAAAATGCTTGTTTAACCAAATAAGGCCAAAAAAGTGCTCTAATAATCGGGAAGGGGCTACGTGATATCCGTGTTGAAGAATGGCAAGAATGTTACAGTCGCTCATAGCAAGAGCCGACGGACTTTGGCTTTTCCCAACACAGGGGAACGCCACTCGTTTTGCTGCTGAAGCCAAGGAAAAGATTAAGTATTTGCCAGTTGAAGAGGATCAACTCGCAGAAGGAATAGTGGTAGTGGAGGTCCTTTCGGGGAAAAAATTAACATTTCCAGCGATGTGGCTTAATTGGGTATTTAACGGAATGCATAACAGTATTGGATTCTGGATTCTACGCTGTGGATTCCAAATTCCAGATTCTAATCGTTAGTGGGATTTCGGATTCCTTCAGCTGTATTCCGGATTCCGAAGACCAGATTCCGGAAGGAAAAATTTACCAGATTCTGGATTTTACAAGCAAAGATTTCCTGGATTCAGGAATCCGGATTCTCTTACTTGGGGCGACACTTGGGAAAGTATTGAAAACACTGTTGGACAAAAAGTCGAGCCGCAAACGCAGTTGTCGCCCTTGTTCGATCCTTTGAGCTGGGAAGCTTTCGAAAAAATTCCTCAAAATGTTCAGAGATTAGGTAGCTTCATTAGGTTTCTGAAATTAGTCAGAGAGATTTTCTTAGATTAGTTAGTTATCTGCTAGCAGGTAACTGACTAATCTGTAGGTTGCGCGGATTTCCAAAATTAGCTGTAGGCTCTTAACCAATGAGAAGAGAGATAGTGAGTACAATGTATAATAATGTCACTTATTAGTAATGGTGCAAAGCCTCCGGCAAAGGCAGTTCGTTGTTCAATCAACAAATTTGATCTAACACGAATCCGACCGCAGCTACCCGGCTTACCCCACCTTGAGACGTGAACATGACAAAATTTGACCCCAGCTGAGAGGGTAAATCCCCCTCAATGGGGTCCCCCACCTCCATTTAAACAGGCCCTAAAAAGCGATTTGAAGTCTAAAGTCTACAGTGCATGACTGGAGTAGACTGGAGTTCGGAGAGAAAAATAAAACACATATCAAAAACACTGTATCAAAGAAACTTATCAAAAAGCTTGAGGAAAAAAAAGCTGTTCTTACTAAAACTTTCTTTGTTTTCCATTTAAGAAATCAAAGTATCATTTGGTTTATCAAAAAATAATGCGTAAGAATATTGCTTGTTTATTGCATATACATATTTCCTTAGGTTAAACTGTGTCTTGTGCGCTTTCAAGGAAAATGATTTCAATCCCTGTGATCCAGGAAAAGCAGTATGCATGCTTAATACCATATTCAGACGGCAGCCATTTACACGGAAACTTTTACCCGCTTAAGGAATTAGAATAGATGGGTTCTAGAGACTACATAAGGGTGAGCTATACATGGCGGTAGTTGGCGTCATTGATTTAACCGCAGCTACTTGTATGGAGGGCTACTCTATTCACTTGGACCAAGTGCCTTCTTCGCTTTCATAATGATATCAAATCTATCAAACCCATCAACTTCTCCATTTTTCAAAACTAAAATCTTGTCACAGTCACTTACTGTTTCTAAACGATGTGCTATAGTTATAATCGTGGAATCCTTCAGCTTCTCACGCACTGTTTTCCAGATTGTTTGTTCTGTGTCTGGATCAACGTGGGCAGTTGGCTCATCCAAGATGACGATTTTCTTTTGATGCAACAGAACGCGAGCCAAGCAAATAAGTTGCCGTTCTCCAACACTTAAATTTGCACCGTGCTCCAGCAATTCATGATCCATCTGACCTTCCAATTTCTCTACAAGATTTTTCACTTGCACCTGTTCCAGAGCTCGCCAAAGTTCTGCGTCTTGAAATTGTCCCATCAGATCAAGGTTTCTTCTTACCGATCCACTAAAGAGAGCAGGATTTTGCCCAAGAACGTTTATTGCTCGCCGAGATTCTTGAAGGTTGACACTTCTTATACTAACATTATCAATCAATATCTCTCCGTCAGCTTCAGGCATGCGCAATAGTGCTGCCACTAAAGAAGATTTCCCTGCGCCCGTGCGTCCCACAATGCCAATCTTGGCTCCTCCATTGATGTTAACTGTGATTTTCTTTAGACTTTGGGGACCACCCGGATAGTAAGTCAGGTATACGTCTTTGAATGCGATATTTCCTTCGTCAGGCCACATTTCCGGGGGATTCTGTTTCACTTGGTATCCAGGCTCAGATTCAACCTCGGTGTAGGTCATAACTCGCTCCACTGACGTCATTAAATTTTCGACCTTTGATGACTTCCGGACAGTGTATTACGTCAGAGTTACAGACTGCACTACGTAAACAAGTGCAAGACCAGCGAAAACTGAAACGGAAATTGATAAACGTATTATCACTAAATGTGACGTTATAGCCCACAAGCTGACGCTATTTATGCAGCAAACCTAAGGTCTGTTTCAAACGTCGTGCTACTGCCGTGAAGAACTCAGTTGATCGAATTACATTCGATTTCAGCGCGACTGCAACACGACTTAGTTTCAAACGTCATCAGTACCGCCGTGCCGAACTCAAATCATGAATTGTAAATACATTAGAATACTTTAAAAAACTTTACTTTATCGGGTAAGCGCGTCCATCCATTTCATACAAATAAAAGACTCAGAGATGTGCGTAATCCTTAATAAAAAATTGCTACAGCCAAATTTACCAAAATTACTGAAAACGAGTAGGCATTCACATTCACTTTGGATTGACGCAAAAACGTAAAAGCAAGGCTAATTTGCGCGCTTCGTAGCCGAATTTGGTTTCTAAATATCCGACAAATTTTTGGTAGTCACGTGACCGTACGTCCTTCCGACCGCCCGTCCTCAACAAAGGGCGCCAGGGAGCCTGCAACTTGATATTGCGCATCCATGTTGTGGTCAAATGACAGCTGTCAAGAGAGGGTATCCGCTGACCAATACCAAAGGACTGTATCAAGGGAACAGGCCGTCTAATCGTCGAGGCTGCGTGTTTTTTTAAGTTATCGGCTGACAAGTTACTGGTTTTCAACCGATCGCCGGCTGAATTCCTTTAGCCTTGGCTTAATCTATATATTTATGTTTTCTCGTTAAGCCTAAACTACTCTAGCGTCAGCTTTGCTCCCAGGGGTCCTCAGTGATTTCGGCTGTGACGTCTGTGAAAAATATTCATTCTCTTTTCGATGTAAGAGCGATTCATTTATTTATTTAATATCATTCATGAAATTATAGGATACATTCAATAATATGTACATTTTTAGTCAGCTTTGTTAGTAATAGTATTATATATTGTAATGTGCATATGATCATGTTTTAATATGTTAATCTGCGCAATATCATGCAATAAATATGACTATTATTGTAATTGAAATTATTATGAAAATGAAGAAATGATCGTCGCAGTGAACGCAACTTATGCAATTGCGTAAGGTAGCCTGAAAAAAATTCATTCACGGGAACATATGAACCCACAATTGACCTATTCCCAACGTCAGTGGCTTCATAGCTCAGTTGGTAGAGCATCGCACCGGTATCGCGAGGTCACGGGTTCAAACCCCGTTGAAGTCCTAATTTTTTTTCAGGCTTCTTTACGCAATTGCATAAATTGCGTTCACTGCGACGATCATTTTCTTCATTTTCATTTATATCAATTTATTTCATACATCATTAAGACTAAAATTATTATATTTTTATTTAGGTGCGGCGCATTAACTGGCACCTTGTACACATGGAAAAGACTCGTGGTCCTCTCTGTTAACTTAAACAAGTGTAAGAAATCAAATCACCCATTTTGCGCTTACATAAATAAGATTATATTTACCAGCATCTTGAGACACAAAAAGCGCAGCAAGAGCCACTACACCAGTCAACAAAGCGGAGAGAGAATCTAAGCGAACACCAAGCCAACGGTGACTGGCAACTACCATGATAAACGACTGGGTATGAACATCTTGATAACTGAAAAACCAAAAAAATTGGCATTTCGTAATGAACGCATGCACATTNGCGCATTAACTGGCACCTTGTACACATGGAAAAGACTCGTGGTCCTCTCTGTTAACTTAAACAAGTGTAAGAAATCAAATCACCCATTTTGCGCTTACATAAATAAGATTATATTTACCAGCATCTTGAGACACAAAAAGCGCAGCAAGAGCCACTACACCAGTCAACAAAGCGGAGAGAGAATCTAAGCGAACACCAAGCCAACGGTGACTGGCAACTACCATGATAAACGACTGGGTATGAACATCTTGATAACTGAAAAACCAAAAAAATTGGCATTTCGTAATGAACGCATGCACATTAAAGTGTTAAAATGTTGAGGTCTTTGAAAATACATTGTTGTGAACGAGTTTCTGTAAGCGGACGTTGGCAAATTCTCCGCCTAGGAGTCATTTTAGGATGACCTATTTTCAATAAGGTAGATACATAAATACAAAGTGACTGAGTTGGGATCGCGAAAATTACAGATTTGCCCAAAAGTAACTAAGATGCATGGGGTCTAGGATAGGCCACAGAACAGACTTATATAATGGGGTAGGGGCTCCCAGAGGCCAGCAGCACATACCTAGCAAAAAAAACTAAAAACTTTTCATCTGTTCGGAAAGTCTAGTGATCCGAAAATTATAGGGATAAAAACGTACCTTCTCGAAAATTTCAGCCAGGAAAAGGCTACCGAAAATTCTAGGTGGCCTTTTTTAGGGTCAAAATCCGTTAAAAATGGATAATTATACCATTTTGTCGATGTTCAAAAATCCTAGGAGAGGCAGGCAAGCAAGAAATTTCACAACAAATGCTCCGAAAACTCTAGATCTCAAATCGTCTTCCGAACAGATATTTTCCCGAAAATTGCCGTTGGATGCCCCTGAGTGTGTCAGTTAGTTTAAGGTCTACAATCTGCACGTTACCTTGAGTGAGAAAACAAAGGCAAATTCCTGCGATGATAACCAGCAAAGGTACTCCGCTTCTGAAGTAGTTCCAGTAAAGTTTAGGTGACACCACCCCGATAGCTCGATCTTCTTCCGATAGCTGCATGCCCTCCACGTTATGCGGTGCAATTGTACCTTTCAAGTCAGCAATTTGATTCTCCTGTTCACTTTCGAATCCCTTTCCAATTCCATCATCAGATTCTTTCACTTGCTCATACAGCGAATCGACAGTTGTATTCAGAATACCATTTTCTTTCAGCTCAGTGAAACTCCCCTTTCCCAATATCTGGCCTTTAGATAATACAATAACGTCATCGGCTTCGCGCATGATCCTTTCTTGATGGGAGGTTATCAACCGGGTTTTCTCTCCCAGTAAGCCTTTGATGCATTCCCTAAAGATGTGATGGCCAACTTTAAAGTCCACAGCAGTTAAGGGATCATCCAACAAGTAAAGGTCTGCTTCGGCGTAGACTGCCCGTGCCAAGTTTACTCTTGCCCGCTGGCCTCCACTTAGAACCGCACCATGCTCTCCAACAATTGTCTGGTCAAAATCTGGGAAACCCTGAATGTCTTGGGTCAAAGCACAAGCTTCAATGACTCTGTCGTACTTGGATTTCTCGTACTGTTCGCCAAACAAAATGTTTTCTCTAATAGTTCCGGAGAATATCCAGGCAATCTGTGGCACATAAACAACAGTTCCTTTGAAGGTTATGGCTCCGCTTTTGTCTGGTATCTCGCCAGCAATTGCTGACAGAAGAGTAGATTTGCCACTGCCCACTGGTCCGGTTATAGCTATTAAACTTCCTTGTCTAGCGATGAAACTGATACCTTGCAAAACGGACTCATCCTTCTGATCAAGCTGTCGGCGTAGCGTTAAGTTTCTGACTCGTGAAGCTGGTTCTGCTAGTTCTGCTACGATGGAAGGAAAAATCACTTTTTCAGTTCCTTCTCGCTGATTTGCAGTGGCGTTCACTAGTGATAGATTATTCAAATGGAGGAAGTCTTGTATTCTACTGAGTGAGACGTAGGCATCGTATGAAAGGAGGAAAAAAGAGGATAGACCCATACTGACGCTCATTCTTAGGAGATTGATAAAGGAGAGTAACATGAAGACGTTAACTGGTGTCAGAGGCTTACCAGTTAGTACAAGAGTGATGACAGTCACCAGGGACGCCATTGGTGTTGAAATGTATTCCACAGCAGCAATGCACCACAGAATGCCACTTTTCTTACGTATCCAACTGATTTCATCACTTTAAAGAAAACAGATATGAGATGTCAAACACTTATTTTTCTTATCGATATATTATTTCCTGTTTCCTGTTTCGAAATTAATCATGATGGCTGATGTCCTATTGGTCAATTGTCATGACGTCGACGATAGAATTTTCGACCGGTGAATTTCGCGCCAAACAGGTATGGCATTACCAACCAGGAAAAAAATAAGAACTTTTAGAAAGTGTAGGTAAGGAGATTCGATCAATGTCGATTCCGAATTCTAAGTACTGGACTTCGGATCCCTTCAGCTGTCAGTGGAGCTTGAATTCCGGATTCCAAACAAAAATTAAAATTCTCGAATGTCTGAATCCGGATTACATTAAATGGGGTGAAAAAAAAAACAAAATCCCATGGATTTGTAATAGGACAAAAAAAAAAATGTTGCCAGGAAAACGATGCGCATATTTATCGTAAGAAATAGCGCAGTGGTAGCCCTGTTGAAATTTTCCTTACCTCCTCACGTTCTTTATCTTTTTTTTATATTCATCTTCCCATGCGTTTGTTTTGATGGCGCGGATCCCAGACACAACCTGGTTGATCAACGAGATGCGGCGGTCAGATACCGCTGCTGTACGCAGGCGCAGTACAGCTCCACCATGGGACAGTCCACTAAAGCATGGCAGAAGAATACACAACAAGATAAATCCCATTATAACCTGCCATCCGATGAAATAGACGGCGAAAAATGTTACTATTAAAAACTCTAAAAAGAAATGAGCTGCATGGAACAATAACATGAAGGTTTCGCCTTCCAATCGCTGAACATCGTTCGATACGAGATCTATCACGTGGCCAGTTGAAATCCTTAGCAATGAATCCTTGCTGAGGAGAAGAGTCTGCAAAAAAACGTGGGTTCCTCGTAAATATTTTACAGTAAATATTTTACAGAAGCATGCAATAAAAAGAAGGTTACATGGTCAAGGGTCAAGGATTGACCAAACCATTGATTAGTTATTAGAGCTCAAATTTAAAAAACAAACAAACAAACAAGCCAAAAAAATAAATAAATAAATAAATAAAACAAAACCAAGGAGTGGGGCGTGGTCACAACAATCCTCAACTCTTAAAGGAGGTGGTCATATTAACCGTTGACGACGACACATTTATGATTGACAGAGTGATGTAAAGAATAATAGTGAATCATGGCGCTAAAAGCTAACATTTGAAGTCTTCGAAGGCGTTCGGTGATATGCGTCCCAGAAAGAAAGTGATTCTTAAGTATAAAAGAATCTGTCAGGATGAGTCTTAACAAAATGATTGAAAACAGGAAGAATAAAGTAATAGTGAAGGAAGTAAAAAGCCTTACAAAGGGAGAGGGGGTGATTGTAATCTTAAAGCTACGTGAAAACGGACGCAACAACATGCAAGAGGGTGTGCAAACAGACGCAACATGTAACATCTGTTAAAAGTTGTTGGCCAGCAATGTTGTTCCGTTCGCACGGGGCTCAGTGCTGTACATATGCCTTAAGACTGGTCCTTACTTGTCACTTGTTTTTTTTTTCGTTACCTTTACATACACTAATCCTTTAACGGCGCTGCTAATTCTGATACCAAAGACCTCACAGCGGTAGTCAAATTGGTGCCAACAGAGAGAACCGATTAATTCATTGATCCCGAGTGCTAAAGCACAGCCATAAAGACGAAAATGATGTTGTAGCTCTGCCGTCATCAGAGATTTCACGAGATATCCAAGTAGCAGTGGTTGGAGAACGCGACAAAATAGAAGCACTGTAGCAGTTACAAAGAGGATCATTGCTTCCCTGGTGGTGAGCATCTTCAACACACTTTTCCAAAGTTTTGGTTGCTTATCATGTCTTTTGCTGTTAGCTGTTTCATCTGTCCATTTCGATTGAAGCTGCTCTGTCAAAAAGCATGCGGTGCATTCTTTGTTAAGAGATAAAAAATCATTTTCATCGATAGCCCGTTCATTTCCAGACTTTAGAACATCGTTCATCCATCGGAATAAAAGAGTGGAGAAAAAGCTGACATTTTCTGCCTGTGTAGTATTGGTGATCCTTTGATAGCTTGTTTTTGCCATTCTTCGGGTCCATAAGTCTAAAAACGAGAAAAAAAAAAAAGAAAATGGCGCAAAATTACCTATTTTAGACCCGTTTCAAACGTGATATCCCTGCAGAGCGAAGTCTGGCTCAACGTCATGACTGTAGCACGACTACTCTTACTAACACGACTTTAGCAGGAGTTGGTTTCGACGTTGAATTAATTTCAGTTGAATAGAGTAGCGGTTGTCGAAAAAAAAAGTTAGAAAAAAAAAAACGGTTTAAACGGCTCTAAAAATGTTTCTATGATAATTCTCACGCATATATAAAGATATAAATCCAATTCAGCACGGCAGCAACATAACGTTTGAAACCAGATCTCGCTACTGCCGTGTAGCAGACAAAACTTGTGGTGATCCACGTCAATTTAGCACGACTTGGTTTCAAACTTTGAAATAGGGCTGTGCTTTAGTGGAACTTAATCCAGTCAATCTAGTTCGACAAGGTATAGTTGCACCACGCTTGAAGCAGGCCTAATTACTACCGGCCGTAGTTATCAACACGTACACGTTTCCACGAAAATCATTAAAGGGAGTCTAAACCTCGACCCAATAGCAGGTGACAATAAAATTACTTTAAATTGAGCTTCTGCCATCAGTCCTGTTTTTCTCGAAGAGGAAAGCCCCTTTATTTATTTTGTAACGCCAGGCTGGTTGGTCAAGTCTGCCATTATAGTCTGCTCGGTCTATCAATATCAAAGCTTTTCAGCGACACTGAGCGTTTCCTCTCTGATAATTCGCGGTAGAGACAAAGACGAATCAGACCGTGAAGTGACTTTCAATTTGTCCTAGGTTTGGTTTTACGGTATTGATTCGCTTTGTTGGTACATCTTATGCATGAAGCATTAGCCTCAAAATTGTGCAGTGTAAATCGGCCTTAACGTAGCATGTGGTATTAATCTTAAGGTTATGGCTTTTTAGAGTACTCTATTTTTTTTAAAAATTTTGCCTCAGTGAAACGTTTTCATTTCAAATGCGGTCGGAGCTCCTTTCGAGTGTTGATGCATTCTTCTCGAATTTGCATTTTTTAATTTGAGTAATTGAAGAAATACCAACACGACTACTGTTGAAGGGCCCCCAAACCACGGGTAAGATGCTTAACAACTACTCGGTAGTTATAGTTCTATGCAAGAAATTATTTTAAAAAAACGTATCTTTGTTCGCCAGCCGTGTACATGTACCACTGAGAAAACTCCTTAAAGATCTTAGTTCAAACATGCCGGGATGGCCACCCGAAGGCATTGCTCCGGTTCTTAAATGCAGTCAACTGTAACCTTACACCGATAAAATTTTTTTGGTCTTCAGTTATAACCATTTTACCAGTGATAAGCAAGAAACTGAGAACTGAGCTGAAACCCTAAACGTGATGTATCGTCAGTACTCTATCTGAGCCCTTGGTCGCGAATGTACCTAACTCAGTGACCTATTAATTTGCCAAATAATGGAAACGACCGAACAGTCAGGGAATGACTTGAATCCAAATCTCCATTCAACTATGTGGACTTTCCTAACCCAACGTAGTATAGTCGCCCGCAAATAAGGGTAGATTCTTCTTCAAACAAAGTGTTTCTTCTATAGCTCTGTTCAGTTCAAAAATAATTTTAAAAAGTACTTACTTACCGGTGAGGGTAAAAGAAGGAATGAGTTTGCGGAATGGCAAGTGGCATGGCTTGCGGAATGTCATAATTATGCGGAATGTAAAATGGCGCACAGAAATAAATGAAACTGGAAATCATGCGCGCGTCTTTGCCGCGCCTTTTTTTGACGCCAATTTGAGTGAGCAACTGCTGTGCTGGTCTGTTTATGACTGCTGGTTCTCAAACTAACAAGGCAAAGCAGACAGTAGCGATAAGCTTTACTGCATTCGTGTCTATGTAATCAGACTTATTTAATACTTAATTTATTTTCGGTGTTTTCGACAATACTTTCTCTCTTTCTGCCCACCATTATGATATAGTTAAAAGGCAAAACGCTAGAGAGAAAAGAACGTTTGTTGAACGTAAATTCGGGCTAGCTACAATTCCAGAGATTAATAATTAATACGGTGGACGAATCAGATCATATTTGATATTAAATGAACGCCCCGAATCAAACTTTAATCTGAAATCCAGAAATCGAGTGAAGCGAACTGAGATCTCTGTCTCCTCTCGGCCTTTCCGCGTGTCTTCGCACCTTCCTTGTTTGTGTGAGTGTGTGCATTTGACCGTGAAACAGTGTTAAAACGGTAGGAATGGAAAATTGCTTAAGGAGCTCAGGAACAACTCATCATCAAAACGCAAATGTAATATTAACCTCTCTCTCTTTTATCTTGATGCCTCACCGATCACATTCCTAAGTGCTTGGAACATAATTATTGAGTTCTGCTTTCGCATCACAGATTATGTGATGCAAATTCAGTTTCGTTCAACCACTGGAACGAATAATCAAATTTCAGTGTTTGTTTGCTGCACTGAACCAGTGTTTGTTCTTCAAAAATAAAGCGGTCTGAGCCGTATGGCTCTCGGTAACTTCGAGGTAAGATGACATCCAACGACAAACTGTTTGATCCATCCGAAGGTTTCCGAGCGGGCGTATCAAAGACTTAAGGGTGCAATTTATCCGAGCGCAACAGTGGTGACCGCGCACATGAAACCCTTAACGTAAAATTTTCTTATCATATATGGGCTACAAGACAAATAATTCATGACCGGTACGTTCTTTGCATTGGAAACCTACTAATTTTGTTTGCCTCGACTTTCAGTGTTGATCTCAACATAGAAGCGCCTACTATAACGTGCGGCCAAACTACTTTCATTCGTATCGAGGGGTGAACGTCCGAGAGAATAGCGTCGAGTAGGGACGCCTCCCTCGACGACGCTTTATACCCCAA
Source organism: Porites evermanni (assembly GCA_942486025.1). Lineage (NCBI taxonomy): Eukaryota > Metazoa > Cnidaria > Anthozoa > Scleractinia > Poritidae > Porites > Porites evermanni. The sequence goes on along the minus strand of CALNXI010000624.1, from coordinate 56,704 downwards.
TACCCACCCCCTGGGTAAATGTGAAAGTATGCTCGCCCCAAGAGAGGCTTGGATTCTGTATTCCACGCGGTGCATGCCGGATTCCAGTCTTTGTCCGTGGAACTTTTGGATTCTGGATTCCAATCGTTAATGGAATATTGTGGGATTCCGGATTCGTGGAGCTGTATTCTGGATTCCAAACCCCAGGATTCCGGATTCCACAAGCAAAATTTTCCCGGATTCCAGATTCCATAAACAAAAAGGTTCCGGATTCCAGAATGGAGATTCCGTTACATGGTGTGAGTAAGCGCTCGATCTCGACAAAATTACGGGAAAATAGGGAACTGTACAGTTTAAAAGAAACAATGGATTCTGTTTCCCCAGGATCAGTCATTCCTCGCTGAGAGGAAGTTTACAAATTCTTCCTCGCAAAGTGATATTAAAAAATTTGGATCGCTGAGAGAGAGGTGAGAACTATTTTGCTATATTTCTATCAGTTTGGGTAGTGTGCGCAGTTCATAAACAACAAACCCGCGACAAGACAAACTTTAACCCGGTTGTTTTGCGGCCTTATTAGCGGTTAAGCAATGCTTTAAGCGATGAATTTCCACCTCAGAAGTATGGAAGCAATTTTCGACCACTAGTTTGAAAACAACAGCGAACATCGAGGTAACAGGACAGGGATGTCACTAAGATTTCAAGTTGCCGGGTAAATACAACAAGTAGGAGGCGCGGGGAATCAAACAGCCAGGGATTTCTTTTGGTTTTATTTTTCTTCTATTTCCCTATGAAAGTAGCCGGGGCCACGTTCATAATAGTCGGGGGAAAATCCCCGGCCCCCAACTCTTAATGACAGCCGGCTGGTAACAGGGCTTTTGAGTATGCACCAGTCAATGTAAACCCCCATGTTAAATTCGACTCGGTATTTTTCCAGCAGAAGGTTCACGCATGGGACAAAGCTAAGATAAAAAGAGTGAATTTGCTTTCGAGACACTTACCCTTAGAGAAACCCTTACCTTTAGAGAGAAGATTGATATCATCTTGTAGGGTCAGGGCTAGGGCTAGGGTATGGGTTGGGGTGAGGGTCAGGGACCTCAAAATTACGATAATCGTCATTTTGAGGCCAAATAAGAAGTAACGATAATCGTAGTTACCGCAAGCAAAATTCTTCCCCAGAGATTTCACATGTACTGAGGGAAAAGCCCTGGGGACGAGATTATTACCGGAATTCTCATTCATTTTTCATTTCTTTTAATTTCAATTAATTGCGAACACGTTATGTGAAGTATTCATTGGGCAATAGATAAACCTGGCATTACCTTGAACTAGGGGGAGGTTAACAGAGGTGTATAGCTCTACGTATGGTAAATGCAGGAAATGGGCGAAAGCAGAAATTAATCCTAATTTCGACAATCGACTTACCCGTATCTTCTCTTTGTTGTAGTTCATCGGTTAAGAGTGGCGTGCACGACACGAGTGATTGATCAAGCGAGTTATGAGAGCATGTTTGGTCGGTACGCACCACTGTGGCTTGTGTGGGATGTAGTGACTGCATCTGAAGTGCGTTTATCTTCTCCTGGAAGCGGCTATCTCGCGTTGGAAGGATCTCCACTTGCGCCGAGGTGTTGCGAGGTTCCAAAATTGTTATCGATGGAGCCGGAAATGTTTGGATCGCAGATAGACCTGTACAAAGTTAGAGGAATTGTAGAAGGAGTATTCCCGAAACAAGAAGACCGCAATTTCTAACAACAAAAGTAACTCCGCGGAACCTTGGGTAAGAAAACGGGATGCCCCTGCTGTATTTTTAAATGAGAACGCTGAAACAGTAGAAAAAGCTAAACGGCAGTCAAACAATGTCCAATGAACAAATCGTGACATAGTGACTCGATGACGTGACAGTCAACATTCGCACATGATGGCTCCACATACAGTCGACTCTCCGGACACCTCGCTATTACGGACACCCCGCTAATGCGGACAAGAGCCAGCCCTTGGGCGAAAAGCTTAAAGAAATGACTGAAATAAACCCCCGCTATTACGGAAATGCGGACACTTTCCTGCCCCCAAGCGCGACATTTCACTTGTTTTTTCTCTCGACACTTGAGTACTTTGTCAAAAATCTTGACTCACATAACATAAAGAATAATTAAAGCGACGTTAATGAAACAAGGTACTATTGACCGCTTCTTTGTAAAAGAGTAAACAAATGATTGCTGTACAGCATTTTAGACATTGAAATTGCATTAGAGCTTACAAACATTTTGCGTTAATTATTTTAACACTCCATTGTAAAAGTAGTTAGACAGGTTTCTTTTATGAGTATACTGTGCAGCATTTCTGCGATAAAAGAGCTGCCAAGAACAATAAAAAAAATCATCATATTCGACAGCAAGTTAACATTTTAGCCATTCATGTTACTAGAGGAGTTTCCGTTTGGTTTCCCTTTCTTAGGTATCTCTTGTCATTGCAGGAGCTTGGAAGTGATAAAACAGCATATTTAGATCTAGTTACAATTTTATTATCTTTAATCTTTTATGGTCCATAGTTAAAAGAAGTAAAGAATCGTGGAAACTACAATGCTTCTGGGACGTTTACATGTTATTTCATAAGTTTAAAGAGAAAACAATTTTTTTTTTCTCTAGTACCCAGCTATTACGGACTCTCGCTATTACTGACACTAAATCTTCCCCCCGAGGGTGTCCGCAATACCCCCGGGCCGCAATAACTGGAGTCGACTGTATACGTATACATATGATGTCACGTCAGCACATAATTTTCAAACCAACGGCGCGCCATAGATTTCTTTTGTTTTATCTCCCCAAGCCTTTGAACAAAGTCTGATTTTAAATAATAAAAATGATCTATTCGATATTCGTCGTTTCTCACCTTTTTATGTCACATCTTATATTATAGCCTGCATAACAGGAACTTTGTGAGCCAAGCGAGGCGAACGCGGCATTTTGCGCTTCGCACTCGTTTCGCGCTTCGCGCAAAATGCCTCGTTCGTCTCGCTTGGCTCATAAGGCGCCTGTTATACAGGCTACTTATATTACCACGCAAATAGCTAACGCAAAGGCAGTTCCTCTTGCCCGTCAGCTCTGCGAACTGACAAAAATCATTTCTACCATTTTAACTTTTAAAAGAGGTTATCAGGAGTGTTTCTTGAATTTTGAACTTTCTACCTTCATTTCTTTCATGCTGCAATGCTGATCATACTACGTGAAAATTATCTCTGCAAGACATCAACACGACACAGTACAGAGCGGGATTGTAGCCATAGACAGCTGTTTCGCCCTCTTTGGGGCTCGTCAGTATGGCGTAACAACCAGAGACCTGAGAGATCAGGCTCTGATGAAAAAATATCCGCGCACTCTGATTTTAGGGGCGTTCATTAAGGAGGGAGTTGGGCCGTTTCAATTTCCCTCTCACCCAAACTCTCTATTTGGAAAATTAGTTGCATAACTAAGTCTGTTGGAAAAAGAATCCTTGCTCAAAATATAGGTCCAAGAATCACAGGCGATGCTGTCAGCATTCTTGTCCGGTCCTCAGTTCCTCGGCGCGGATACATGAGGAGAACTGGGCACAATCCGAAGAAGTGACATTATGTGAAATCTTACGTAAAGGGGATTTCAAGGGGCACGAAAGAGAATGGCGGAAAGCTGAAGGTTCATGTGCTGAATTTTCTTAAGTTTTAACTAAACTTGTGTAGTTGCTGCTAGCGATATGGTAATACTTGGTCGCATTTTAGTGTTCTTTGGTTTAGCTGCTATATTACACGCCGGATATTCAGCTGTTCAATGTAAGTATAACGCTCAAATTTAGACTTAGTTTTAAGCTTAATCATCTCTGGATCGAAATCCTTCATTATGCATCAAAGTAATATACTTTTACTATTAAATGTTTCAAGGTCGAACCTACTATAAGTTGCTGGAAGAAGAATTTCCTGGTCTTCCTCTTGATGTAAGTTGATTAGAGTTAAGCACACGGTTCAGTANCGCGGATACATGAGGAGAACTGGGCACAATCCGAAGAAGTGACATTATGTGAAATCTTACGTAAAGGGGATTTCAAGGGGCACGAAAGAGAATGGCGGAAAGCTGAAGGTTCATGTGCTGAATTTTCTTAAGTTTTAACTAAACTTGTGTAGTTGCTGCTAGCGATATGGTAATACTTGGTCGCATTTTAGTGTTCTTTGGTTTAGCTGCTATATTACACGCCGGATATTCAGCTGTTCAATGTAAGTATAACGCTCAAATTTAGACTTAGTTTTAAGCTTAATCATCTCTGGATCGAAATCCTTCATTATGCATCAAAGTAATATACTTTTACTATTAAATGTTTCAAGGTCGAACCTACTATAAGTTGCTGGAAGAAGAATTTCCTGGTCTTCCTCTTGATGTAAGTTGATTAGAGTTAAGCACACGGTTCAGTATAGCCTGCGCGCAGACGAAATTAAACTCTGGTTAACTCCTCAGAGTTTAGTTATCGTCTGCACGCAGGCTAGGTTCAGTATTGATCAGAAAATGTTGCAGCTATCTTTCTTCAACAAGTTTCAATTAAATATCCAACTTGTTGCATTGAATAGCCCATCTCTATTCGTGTTCAACATGTTGAATGGCCTTTTTCAACATTCAACAAGGCGCGAGACACTTTTGACTTTTTAACATTTTTATTTGATCAACATATATTGAATGCTGTGGTACTGGTTTACTGCTTATAATTTTATTAATTGATAAGTATGTGTAATCAAATGGTAACGAGTGAAATTCGGGAATAATTTCATGTGCGTTTTGTCCAAATCCTTATAATTTCCCGAGTCTTTATTCACGAGTATACCATGTGATTACCTATTAATATAATGGGTGACGAATTACGTTAGCAATCTTGGATTTTTGACATGTTTATCCTGGATCGTATCAATCGAGAACTCCACTCTCAAATGTTTAGACCTTAAATTTGGCTTATAAAGTTCAGACTTTTTCAGACTATTTCGGCAAAATACCTGTTAGAATCCTTCTTTATGTTCTCTTGTGTGTTTAGGTTTTCTAAAGCGTCTTTTTGCGCCCTGACATCTTTATTCACGGCATTTTAAAACTTCGTCGCCATCTTGACACTAAGATGTACGGAAGGTTGCCATGGCAATTTTGTAATTTCACATGTGAAATTACAAATTAACGCTGAAATTTCGCGCCAAAATTAAGGAGTAATTCGTCACCTACGATATTATGATTATAACTGGCTTTATAAAATAACTAAGATAGTACGCACGCTCTGATTGGCCGAGAGGTGTGTTTGCATGAGAGTATGTAAACATGGTTGTGATATCAAGATGTTTTGCTTTTCGCACGCTAATCACGCAAGCACGAATTTGAAAAAGGTTTTGAGTTGAAAACCTCGACAAGTTTACTTTATTCACCCATTTCCTCTTCGGCTGAAACTTGGAAAATCTTTAGAAACATGCTGTGTCAATTTTTTTTCACTTGAGCTGACATTTTAAGTGAGAAAAAACCCGTATTTTTGAAAGCATCTTTTTTGCAAAACAAGAACTGATTACGCGTACAAGCTTCGTGTACAGAAGACTTTGCGACTGGTAAGAATTTGTCTTTTAATCAGTACTCTAAACAAGAGAGTTTTGCTTTTTTTCTCGGGAAAGTTATTTTATAAAAGCAATAGAAAACTTTTTTCCTGTGTTTACCTATCCTGATATAAACACTTCAGGGGTTGGGAGAATTCTCGACAGTTATGCAAACCCTCGACTTCGTCCCGGGTTTGCATAACTGTCTTGAATTCTCCCAATGCCTCTCGTGTTTATATCAGGCTATGCAAACACAGAAAACGTTTTCTATTGCTTAAATAGCTACAGTTTGAAAATGCCTCAATTAATCTCAGGTTACCATAACCCTTCTAGGAATTTTTACAGTTAAAAAAAGATAATGGTTCTTTTTGTGAACTGAATTTTATTTCAGGAAATTTTTTTGGTCTTTTTTCTCATCCTAATGTTTTTTTCCAGAGGGGAAATTGGGGGTTGATTTTTGTCCCCATTTAGTCAACCTCACCATCTTGGATTCTGAGTATCACTCTGTAGACACTTCCACTCATGTTATGTTATGTATGTCATGGTTACAGGTGTGTATTCAGTGTATTCTAGGGCTGATAATTGGATGTTTGGGTGTAGCTAAAGTAGCTGGAGAATTTAGGGAAATCAGAGCAGCTGCTGAGATGGCCAACAAGTAAGTTTCAAATCAGAATTATTAAAGTTCATTGTTATAATAGAGGATATTACATGGGTGCACGGAGATGCAAAATTTCTCTACTTATGAACAGTAGAAGAGAAATTTAGTATCTCCAAGTGGCCATGTCACGTTCTATTTATTATTAAACCATTTTCACTAGACTATTTTTTCTACAAAAGGCACAATTTTTGATGTAACTGTAGCAATGGCGATCTTTTCAAGTGTGAAGATATCATGTTTTTGCTCAAAAGCTCACTTGGTATCCATTGTTGGTTATAATTTATAATAATAATCATCATCATCATCATCATCCCCTTTTTAATGTAATCCTAATTTAGCAAGAGCCTATTGGAGGCCATCTTTATAGTCATGCATCAAAGTACTTAGCCTTGAACAAATTTATAATTAGAATGGGGAAAACTCTGCTTCTAGCCTCAGTGACACTGTGCGCAAGGAAACACTACACACACAAAAACTGCATCATACTTTCTGCAGGAAGTGCCCCAACATTTTCTTGTAAATCATTTAAAGACAAAACATANATTTAGCAAGAGCCTATTGGAGGCCATCTTTATAGTCATGCATCAAAGTACTTAGCCTTGAACAAATTTATAATTAGAATGGGGAAAACTCTGCTTCTAGCCTCAGTGACACTGTGCGCAAGGAAACACTACACACACAAAAACTGCATCATACTTTCTGCAGGAAGTGCCCCAACATTTTCTTGTAAATCATTTAAAGACAAAACATATAAACAAGAGAGCATTTTTTCTTCTCAGGAGCTGGGAATCCCTTGGCAACAGACCATCATTTTACACATACAGTCATAGAGGGAAAGTTTTGTTCCAGAATAATGAAGTATCCTGACCTGGGGAACTTGGATTTCAACCTGTAAAGACTCTTTTCAAGTTTTGAATACTAACCAAAGATGGATGTGAGGAGTTGCATGTGCAACTGTTTGTGGAGTAAATGTGTCTCTGGATTATTTATCAATGACAGCAGGGAAAACTCTACTTTCTGTTAACTTGCAGATGTACATATTTTTTGTTTAAAATACAGTGGAACCTTGATAATTGAAGGGCCAAGGGACTGACAAAATTTGTTTGCTATAACAAGGTTTTGTTACGTTGAGGTTCCTTGTCATATATTTTACTATTAACAGGGTAAAGCAAATCATTCTTTATACTGATGACTTTGTTATATAGATTGAGGTTCATTATATTGAGGTTCCACTGTAGCAAATGTGTGACCTAAATAACGAGAAAATTCCAAACAGTTTCAAATCAGAATAAATTATTCATTCCCGCTGCCAGAGGAAGAATGGCACAAGTTCTCCACTTGGCAAAATGAGAAAAAAAAATTGATGTTGTGACAAGGGGACAGGGCAAACACAAACACAGGAAGAGCATGTAATAAACCGTAATTATTTTAAAATTATGTTAGTAATTTGTGGCTTGTTTTCAACACACATAGAAAATATCCATTTTCAACAACCACTTTAAAAGTCCAGGCTGCAGTTATCTTTAACCCTTTCACTGCCACAGTGCTTGATGAAGTTTTGTAAGGTAACTCTAACTTTAGAGTCTGTGGATGGAATCCTATGATGTGACCATTCGAATAAAAGCTTTCTGCCTGTACTTACACATGATGCTATTTGTTTTTCAAAATTTCACAAAGTGAAATAACAACCGCATGTGTGCAAAATCACTGCACATGCTGTTATTGATTTTATGACCTCAAAAATGGGGGGGCTACAGCAGAATTGACTTACTGTAGGGAATGAATCAGGGGTAACACTTATAATGCCTGGGATTTTCCCCAGCTTTTAGGAGCATAAACCCTGGCTTTTTTCACAGGAAACAAAAGGAAAATAAAACTAACAGAACTTCCTGCTGTGTGTCCATTCAATTCTTGACCAATATTGACAGGCTAGAAGGGCTCCTTGGAATAAACACCAAGGCATTTTTTTTCTTATTCTTTGCTCGTTGAGCTATGACATCAGGAGCTTTACATTTTTGCAGATGGTATGGGACCAGGGACTCTGAAAATTACCCCACTTTTATGTTTGTTTTTTTTTAAACAAGCAATTTTGATTTGTTAGAATTACTTTTATTCCAGCTTGAATAAAAACTTCTGTCAATATATTTACTACAAATTTAATTCTCTAAGCACTTGCAAAGTATCAATAGCAATCCATTGCATAAAAGTTGTACAAAACAATATGCTAAAATGACAGAATTGAAAATCTTGGTCACAATAGGTGCCACTGTTTGTTTTAATGACATTGCACAAATATTACCAGAAATGTGGAAAGTTACAATGTACAACTACATTAAAAGATTTAATACATTTTAATTCTATTCCAGTACTTTGTTGCATTGTCATTGTTTCAATTTTTTTACTTACACTGTAAAGTATATTAAATTTTTTTTCAGATCTACAATATAATTGTAATTTTAAGTGTCAAATATTATTACAGTATATCATCATTGTGTGAATTTCAGAATTATTTTCACAGATTAAGAACTAAATTATGGCTCCTCAGAAAAATTCAATTCATTTATTACAACTTCGCATTACAAAATTGTTCACTTAGTTTTAGTCACTGTTATATAATTAACGGAATTTTTCAATGCACAAAAACCATCTAACCTTCTCTTTTAAATTAATGTTTTTTTAAGGTACATGCAGTGTACGTGAAAAAGGATACTATAAAAAGATGTTTCTTGAAAGTACACAAATCATAAAGTTACAATACAGTAACAAGAAACCTACACTCTGTCTGCTTGGGTAATGCCAAAACTTGGACCAAACGTTTTGTATATAGGCTGCTGTGCTTAGAAAGATGATTACCTTTTTGTCAAGACTCAACAATATTTCAGTTACTCTAGAACTTAATAACTTCGAAATAATTATTAATTATTTTTCAACTTGTCAAAAATAATATGTGATCTAAATAATGACTGTTTATGAATGTACAACAAAAATGACTGTATAATACAACAAAGCATGATTGTATGGCCAACCTTAGCTAAAGATTCCATTATCATTTTTCACAATGTTTTACTACTGACAATATTTTAAACCTTTTATGATTACTCTTGCCTCGCGGACACCCTGATAATACGGACAGCAGCTAAATTCCAAGGCAAAACTAAATTACAGACATTTGACTGAA
>CALNXI010000624.1:32544-47265 GCA_942486025.1 Porites evermanni | reverse complement strand
CTGTGCTTAGAAAGATGATTACCTTTTTGTCAAGACTCAACAATATTTCAGTTACTCTAGAACTTAATAACTTCGAAATAATTATTAATTATTTTTCAACTTGTCAAAAATAATATGTGATCTAAATAATGACTGTTTATGAATGTACAACAAAAATGACTGTATAATACAACAAAGCATGATTGTATGGCCAACCTTAGCTAAAGATTCCATTATGATCATTTTTCACAATGTTTTACTACTGACAATATTTTAAACCTTTTATGATTACTCTTGCCTTGCGGATACCCTGATAATACGGACAGCAGCTAAATTCCAAGGCAAAACTAAATTACAGACATTTGACTGAAATAAACTCCTGTTATAAAGGACGCTCACTAATAAGGACACTAACTCAAGCTCTCTACATTGTCCGCTATAAAGGACCCTGACTGTATTGCTACAATCCTTGATGAGGCATTCTTTAAAAGTCTTCATCATATTAATATAACATATTTTTCTACTATACAACGTGAACTACATTAATATTAAAAGTGTAAGGAGAGGGCATTGGCCATTATCAAGTCTCTTTTCTTTGGACTTCTTTTTACCTGTGTACCAGGTGAATCTTCAGACACACCCAGACAGGATAATGATTAAGATAACCTACAGTACATGTAAATGGATATAATTTTATTATATTTCTAGGTTATTAAAAACTTGGTATTGACTAACTGAAATTGATGGATTCATGCTTGTGCACCACCAACAGCACCCAGTCCTAGGTCTCCTTCTCTCATGATATCACTTGGCTCATTACTAATCATGCTGCCACTGGTTGGCCTGACCATGACACCACCTGTGAAAGACAGCTCGCCATTTACATTTATCATGTCGTCATCACTGTCTGCTTTTACAGGCTCCTCCTGAAATAAGTCAAATGGGACAAACTTGGTTAAAAAAACGATGGTCAAAAATAAAGTACTAAAAACTGTGGCCTGTATGTATCTCATTGCTCCTCCCCATTAGGGATGTTTGTGGCAGAGACATCTGCAATTCGGCCCCAAAAATTCCATAATGATAACGTGGACTTATCCAGGTCATCAAGGAAGAACATCATCTTAACAAACGTTTTCTTTAAAGTTTACTTTTTTGGAAATCTGTGTAATTTCTCGTTCTCTGAGGCGTTGAAACACCTTTGGAAGACAGCTGAAACATTGTCCACTTGTGGGCTGGTCTTTCATAAAAACAGCAGGCACAGTCACCAAGTCCAAGCACTGACCAAATTGGTCAACATAGTAATTCTACTATTATTAATGTATAAAGACAAGACAAAAAGTCACAAATAGATCAATGTAAATGCAATGAACAACAGACATTGTTTGTGGAAAAATATAGTCTTCTTCTTTAATGATTTTAACTAAGTCTATACTGTCACAAATAATTATTTTAATAAGTTTATTACCTTCGGTTGTGGTTTAGGTGACAGACGTCTTGCAAGGGGACCACAACAGCCTGGTAACGTTTCAGTCAGTGACTGTCCATAGTTGGTAAAAATAGGTTTCATATATGTGAGACTTGTCAAGGAGAGAAAGCTTATTCAAACATGTACATGATACAGTTAAAAATCACATTGCTCTACCTTGCCAAGGTTGGTTTACATTCTGGTGATTGAGGTTGGGCCATATAATAAGGGTTGTAAGAGCATCAATTATGATTTGTAAAAATCAAAATCATTGTTGAAGTGGAATAAAAGGATATTTGACATCAAAGTCGTACCACTTTCTAAAAATCCATGCTCTTTCATAATGGGCCTGTCTCGATCTGAGAGAGTCATCGTCATCCTACAAGAATTTTAATTTAAAAAGATATTGCTTTGCTCTGAAGTGCTACACAGCAAAGGTGATTGGTTGTAATACTGAGAGTATTAAACTGGAAAGTACAATTATAATTATATTGTTTCCTTAATTTGCAAAATAATTCCCAAAATTGAGAGATAATGTTCAGTGCCTAACCATCCAGTCCCCCTCCCTCTCAAATCCAATTAGACTAAGTAACTTTTAAACCAACAGACCTCAAGCATGCAGTATTTTAAATTAATTTAATTGATATGCATGTGCACAGAACACTGTATCTATACAGGGTTACAAATAGTCATCATTCTGGTGAGTGCTTCAAAAAAATATAACATTACCACTAACAGTAATATTGCAGGCATCTAATGTAACAGGCAGCACTCAGATGTGACACCTTATAATAATTTATTATTATTGTGAAAATGTCACAACTCATGATGTGTCATGTGATGTGGCACTCAATGTGGATTTTCTTTAATGTCGAATATTGCATGCGATGTAGTGTCTTCTGTTAATTGCCAGATGAGTGGTACTAACAGGAATTTCCTGAGTGGACTGGACTTTACACATAAATGGCTCTTTGAGATCCACAGAAATTTCCTGGAAAAAAAATACCTTCCATGTTTCTAAAGACAAAACCTACAATGCTGACCGAGACATATGCTGATTTCCTGTCCTCTTCTTCTGGATCAACTCCAACTCTGAAACAAAACAAAAGACATAACATTTTTCGCAGTTATTATTACTGTTACTAAGACAACAATTAGCACAGCTGTCAACATCATTTGACGAGGAACTGATTCTGTGTTCCGCATTGCCAAAGCAAACGCTACAGCACCCCGTAACCCTAAAACAAGGGTGTAAAAGGGAGTTTAATTTTATTCTACTTGTACAAATAATCGGAAACATGTTTCACTAAGCGGCTGCTTGGAGGCAATTTGGTCCACCTACCTGCGAAGACCATCATGTGCTGGAACTTAAAGCTAATTTTCCTGTGTCGCCCCAAATTGAGTAAAAACGACAATGGATAAATATTACAAAGTCTTCCTAATGTCATGGCAAACTACAGAGATAACTCGGTTAAGGAATGTAGTAACCTGCTCATTACAAACAAAAGAGTATTAAACCGATGCCAAAAAATATTAATTATTAAAATAATAATGAAAATAATTAATAATCAAGCAACTAATCAGATGATACCAAATACATAATAGTTTTTCAGATTTTGAGCTATTAGTGTTGTAACTCATTGCAAAACTCATGGTCATATTCTTGGGTACTATAACCTACTCCCATGGAACAAGAAATAATACTACAGAAGCTGGAAGTATTCTGGACACAGGCTGTAAAAACTCTACCCATTAGGCCTGAATACAGAGTTGTCAGAAAGTTTTGAAGTATACGGCTGAGTTGTCAAAGTAAGGGGCCAGTCCATAGCCTGTTCCAGGCTCCAAGATAGTTGGGCCCTTCGGAAATGAGAAAGCCCCCATTTTCGCGCGCCCTACACTTTCGTGTCTTCCCCACTATCTGAGAGCCTGGAATAGGCTAGCCAGTCCAGGGATATTTTATTTAAAAAACGTCATCCGTAAAGAAATGCCAAACAGAGTAGCTGGCTGATAATAACCAAGTAGGCGGTGATTTTCACCGGTAGCCGGCTTCTTTTGACAACCCTGTGAATAGTGCAGGGTTGATGACTGACAGACCTCTCATAAACAACCAGCTCTCCTCCGTATAACGTACCGTTTTCTTCAGCCCGGCCAAACTTATAAAATGTACCTGTAGTGTATGGAATAGAACCTTGATATATAACAAACCTCGATTTGACGAAATCCTTGTTGTAACAAACAATCCAGAAACGCAAACGTAAAATATACCTCGATATAACAAATAAATGTCAACATGTGACCAAAAGATAGCTAAGATGAATGCAAAACAGACCAATGAGGATAAGATTTATGTGTACATAGTTTTAAGCAGTTTTGTTTGCCTGTTCTTGTGTTTCTAGTGCTGTAGCTATGTACAGCTCTGAACTGAGACAATAGCTTTGTATACAAATGTTTATTACGGAAACTGTTTGGATCTGGAAATGCTGGGCGTTGGAAATTAATCATTAAACTGAACGTATTCAGAGAGTTTTGCTTCAGTGGACCTTATTTGTTTGTTGTTAATTTTGTTTCGCCAATGTAGACCATATGATTACCACAATAATTTATATTCAAGGGAGAGATCTCTTTCAAAACTGGCCCTCTAGTTTGTGCTGCCAAGAGAAAGACTCAAATTGGACTTAGAATACATCTACCATTGTGATCTATAATGAGCCAACTGAACAAACAAGCAAATTAAATTTATGTCACATCTTCGATACAGTATTTAATAATCCTGAAACTGTTTTACTATATAAACACCAATGAAACACCAGGTGAGCTTTTGCTCAAAAACTTGATATTTTCACAACTGAAAATAAATGCACGTGGCCATGTAATATCCTCTCTATAATTATGTATTATTATTATGAAAAAAATTATTAAAAGTGATTTCTACCAAGCTTAAGGATACAAATGTCCATGAAATAAAGCCAATATTCCACTGATGATTTTCAAAAGTGAAAAGTGACAGCCCCATGTATGAAAAAATGAAGCTTTCTGCCAAAAAGTTCAACAATGCAAATGTCTGCAAAAGAAAGTATTCAGTAAAATAATAGGGAACTTAAGCAATGACGATGGCTAAGGCAACGAGAACAGGAAAAAAACAATGTTTTGAGATTGGCAAAACAACAACTTTGCATGTGCGTCATGCTTTTTTGTACATTTCGTTGCCGTCACTGCACAACTACAACGTGAAAGTGCCTAAATTCATGTTTTGTCGAGGACGGGAACACAAGACAACAACTTTCTTTTTCTTTTCCTGAACTTTGACACAGTCTTTTAGAATTCAACTCCAGAAAAATTTGCCAACATTTGATGAATTGAACGAGTTGGAATAAGTGCGATAAAGTTTGAAGTAGCGTGAATTCACTTTTTAAGTGACGTTTTCATAGTCGTCCCTGTCGTTGTTGCTTAAGCTCCCTAATATTGATAGCAAAGGTTATTAGAAAAAATGTTAATAGAATGAAATGCACTCAATCTCACACAAGCGATAATTTTTTTAGTTATTGATTTTGTTTTTTAATATTAATTATCATCAAAGTTGTTTACTTAAATTGTATATAATTAAGTTAGCCCTTTTGCTATTAGTAATTTGTTATTATTATTGTAAATTATCGAAACTACCAAGAATGTAAGTATAAGCCTTTTTAGCAAAATATAACTTTTTTAAGCTAATCTACTTAAATTACTAACTAAATTAAAAATGTTGGCTCTTTTCCTCTTGGGTGATAGACGTTTACAGTTTAATAATTAATAAATAATAATTAATTTAATAGAAAACACTGCATGTACATGTAGCTGGCACTAGTTATCCCATTACCTGTTTAGTGTTAATCTTAGATTCTTCTGATAAGTTGTTGTAGGTATAATGTGCTTGAGATATACCACAAAACAGAACTGCAACAATCCCTGCAGAGAAAAAAAAAATGTAATCGTCAAAACTAAACTTTTGCTCCTTTGCACGGTTGTCATTAAGAGCCGAGGGCCGGGGATTTTCCCCGGCTACTAAGAGAGTGGCCCCTGGCTACATTTATTGGAAAATAGAAGAAAAATAGAACCAAAAGAAATCCCTAGCCGTTTGATTCCCCGCCTACTTGTTGTATTTACCCGGCAACTTGAAATCTTAGTGACAACCCTGCCTTTGGGGAATAACTGATAAAATGTCGATGTGCATGAAAATAATAATCAGTACCAGTAAGATTTGCAGCCTCTGCCATCAAGAAAGTTGTCCAGGAAAGCAAGAAAAACAAGGCTGTTTCAAGCAACGGAAAGTCTGAGATTCTTGTGAGTTTTGTCACCTGTACAATAAATGGAGTCAAGGATGGCAATAAAAGAAAATGACAAAGTTCTGTTGTAAAAATTATATTACTAACAGTCAAACCTCACATAAGCAGACTCCTATTAATTGGGAAAAAAAATGCCATTAGGAGAGGCATCTAATTAACCCTTTTAATCCTAATATTGAAATTTAAATTCTCATTTGTTGTCCCTCTACGTTTCCTGACAATCAGTGAGGAGAAATTGATTGTTTCAAAGTATCAATTAAATGGAATGTCCTTCATATTATTGTGACCGCTCTGGTGGTTAAAGTGAAGATATTACAAGAAGAAATTTGATGTGGATCACTCATAGGGCTTATGTTGCTGACTGATTCAGTGTCTACTCAGAAATGTAAGATGTCTGCCTGTAGGAGTTGTTGATTATAGTATTATTATAATATTATATTATAGCAAGGGTTTGACTGTAACCAAAGCCATACTTCTGTAATTGTTTCTTATAAACTACTACATTCTATAGTACAGTATGTCTGTAAGTAATGAAAGTCGTCAGTTGAGTGCACAGTTTTTTTCTCTTCTGTGCAGTGCAAATAAAAAGGGTATTTTGATTTGCTGACCTTAGTGTCTATGGAGAATCGGATGGCACTATTTTAAGTAAACAAGGCTATTAAGTATGACTTTACCAATCACTGCTTGACAGGTGAAGTTAGGTTAAAAAGGATACAAGAGCATCTATAACCTACTCCCATGGAACAAGAAATAATACTACAGAAGCTGGAAGTATTCTGGACACAGGCTGTAAAAACTCTACCCATTAGGCCTGAATACAGAGTTATCAGAAAGTTTTGAAGTACACGGCTGAGTTGTCAAAGTAAGCGGCCAGTCCATAGCCTGTTCCAGGCTCCAAGATAGTTGGGCCTGCGGAAATGAGAAAGCCCCATTTTCGCGCACCCTACACTTTCGTGTCTTCCCCACTATCTGAGAGCCTGGAATAGGCTAGCCAGTCCAGGGATATTTTATTTAAAAAACGTCATCCGTAAAGAAATGCCAAACAGAGTAGTTGGCTGATACTAACCAAGTAGGCGGCGAGTTTTGCCGGTAGCCGGCTTCTTTTGACAACCCTGTGAATAGTGCAGGGTTGATGACTGACAGACCTCTCATAAACAACCAGCTCTCCTCCGTATAACGTACCATTTTCTTCAGCCCGGCCAAAATTATAAAATGTACCTGTAGTGTGTGGAATAGAACCTTGATATAACAAACCTCGATTTGACGAAATCCTTGTTGTAACAAACAATCCAGAAACGCAAACGTAAAATATACCTCGATATAACAAATAAATGTCAACATGTGACCAAAAGATAGCTAAGATGAATGCGAAACAGACCAGTGAGGATAAGATTTATGTGTACATAGTTTTAAGCAGTTTTGTTTGCCTGTTCTTGTGTTTCTAGTGCTGTAGCTATGTACAGCTCTTAACTGAGACAATAGCTTTGTATACAAAATGTTTATTACAGAAACTGTTTAGATCTGGAAATGCTGGGCGTTGGAAATTAATCATTAAACTGAACGTATTCAGAGAGTTTTGCTTCAGTGGACCTTATTTGTTTGTTGTTAATTTTGTTTCCCCAATGTAGACCATATGATTACCATAATAATTTATATTCAAGGGAGAGATCTCTTTCAAAACTGGCCCTCTAGTTTGTGCTGCCAAGAGAAAGACTCAAATTGGACTGAGAATACATCTACCATTGTGATCTATAATGAGCCAACTGAACAAACAAGCAAATTAAATTTATGTCACATCTTCAATACAGTAATAATGCTGAAACTGTTTTATTATATAAACACCAATGAAACACCAGGTGAGCTTTCGCTCAAAAACTTGATATTTTCACAAGTGAAAATATCACTGTATCTCCACGCGGCCATGTAATATCCTCTCTATATGTATTATTATTATTATGAAAAATATTATTAAAAGTGATTTCTACCAAGCTTAAGGATACAAATGTCCAAGAAATAAAACCAATATTCCACTGATGATTTTCAAAAGTGAAAAGTGACAGCCCCATGTATGAAAAAATGAAGCTTTCTGCCAAAAAGTTCAACAACGCAAATGTCTGCAAAAGAAAGTATTCAGAAAAATTATAAGGAGCTTAAGCAATGACGATGGCTAAGGGAACGAGAACGGGAAAAAAGCAATGTTTTTAGATTGGCAAAACAACAACTTTGCACGTGCATCACGCTTTTTTGTACATTTTGTTGCCGTCACTGCACAACTACAACGTGAAATTGCCTAAATTCATGTTTTGTCAAGCACAGGAACACAAGACAACAACTTTCTTTTTCTTTTCCTGAACTTTGATACAGTCTTTTAGAATTCAACTCCAGAAAAATTTGCCAACATTTGATGAATTGAACGAGTTGGAATAAGTGCGATAAAGTTTGAAGTAGCGTGAATTCACTTTTTAAGCGACGTTTTCATAGTCGTCCCTGTCGTTGTTGCTTAAGCTCCCTAATATTGATAGCAAAGGTTATTAGAAAAAATGTTAATAGAATGAAATGCACTCAATCTCACACAAGCCTTTTTTTTTTTAGTTATTGATTTTGTTTTTTTAATATAAATTATCATCAAAGTTGTTTACTTATTGTATATAATGAAGTTAGCCCTTTTGCTATTAGTAATTTATTATTATTGTTGTTAAATTATCAAAACTATAATGTAAGTGTAAGCATTTTTAATAAAATGTTACTTTTTTGATCTAATCTAATCAAATTACTGACTGAATTAAAAATGTTGGCTCTTTTCCTCATGAGTGATAGACTTTTACAGTTTAATAATTAATAATTAATTCAATAGAAAACACTGCATGTAGCTGGCACTAGTTATTCCATTACCTGTTTAGTGTTAATCTTAGATTCTTCTGATAAATTGTTGTAGGTATAATGTGCTTGAGATATACCACAAAACAGAACTGCAACAATCCCTGCAGAGAAAAAAAAATGTAATCTTTTGCTCCTTTAGGGAATAACTGATAAAATGCTGATGTGCATGAAAATAATAATCAGTACCAGTAAGATTTGCAGCCTCTGCCATCAAGAAAGTTGTCCAGGACAGCAAAAAAAACAAGGCTGTTTCAAGCAATGGAAAGTCGGAGATTCTTGTGAGTTTTGTCACCTGTACAATAAATGGAGTCAAGGATGGCAATAAGAGAAAATGACAAAGTTCTGTTGTAAAAATTATATTACTTACAGTCAAACCTCTCATAAGCAGACTCCTATTAATTAGGAAAAAAAATGCCATTAGGAGAGGCATCTAATTAACCCTTTTAATCCTAATTCTCATTTGTTGTCCCTCTACGTTTCCAGACAATCAGTGAGGAGAAATTAATTGTTTCAAAGTATCAATTAAATGGAATGTCCTTCATATTATTGTGACCACTCTGGTGGGTAAAGTAAAGATATTACAAGAAGAAATTTGATGTGGATCGCTCATAGGGCTTATGTTGCTGACTGATGCAGTGTCTACTCAGATATGTAAGATGTCTGCCTGTAGGAGTTGTTGATTATAGTATTATTATAATATTATATTATAGCAAGGGTTTGACTGTAACCAAAGCCATACTTCTGTAATTGTTTTCTTATAAACTACTACATTCTATAGTATGTCTGTAAGTAATGAAAGTCGTCAGTTGAGTGCACAGTTTTTTCTATTCTGTGCAGTGCAAATAAAAAGGATATTTTGATTTGCTGACCTTAGTGTCTATGGAGAATCGGATGGCACTATTTTAAGTAAACAAGGCTATTAAGTATGACTTTACCAATCACTGCTTGACAGGTGAAGTTAGGTTAAAAAGGATACAAGAGCAGTTACAAGTCCCATAGCAAAGCCAAGAAAGAATGATCCTGAGAAAACACCAATGAAGACACCCACAGATTCAAAAAATCGATCAACTTGAAACCCACTTCCTGTTTTGTCAAGAAGGTATGTCTCTACAGATCTGAAATTAAAGTAATAGAGCTCACTGAGTATTTCAACTCAATGTAAAACATTTTTTACAGTGTTTACTGTACCGGTGGATTCCTAAACCATGGAAATTACCCATTACAAGCAGTGTATTAAACCTTCCCTGGTAAAATTGAAAAACAGCTCCCCTCAGCTCCCTCCAAAAGCCCTCTGTTGGTAGACTCTCAACCAACAGTTCACCCACAGACCACCAACAGCTTGACTGTTGACCATTAAAATTTGTACATTTTGGCTGACTGTTGGCCGTTTGTCAGCCGACTGTTGCTCATCTGTCAGCCTACTGTTGGTCAACAGTCTACCAACGGAAAGCTGACAGATTTTTGGAGAAGCTGTTCTTTAATCATACCCATTTTCAAGTAAAGACTACCACTTTATTTCACCCTGTCACTAGTTCTGATCAGGGATGAACAGTCACTGGAAGTGTTTCTCACCTGAATAGAACAATAGCCACAGCATCATTCATGACACTTTCACCAAATACTAGAGCATACAGATCCACATCTACATGGAGATCATGGAAAATAGCCAGTACTGTGACTAGAAAGCAAAAAAGGAAAAATGGTCTCATGACACAGTAGATCATTGGTACCATTATCATTACATTGTATGTATTCTGTTTCGATCAAAAAGTGTAGAATACAGGCAGCTAGAATTGCATAATTATAGTCTTCATTTTACATTTTCCAAGAAGAAGATATTTACCAGTTTAGTTTTTTGTAAAGTGCATTCTTGTCCAGATAGAGGTTAAATTAAAATATTATTTGCATTAAAAAAAAGTCACTAAAGTGACTATAAGCACAATAAATTATTTATGGGAAAGCAAAATACCAAACACTATTGTATGCAATATTAGTCAATGCTCCTACACACTTGTAATCAAGACATATGAAATGAATCTTGCTATAGGCTATTAGATAAAAGGCCAATTTCATCTATCTAAACTATGAATGAGCTCACTATTCCTCATAACCATTTTGAAACTTGACATACCTGGATCTGTTGCTGATATCAAAGCTCCAAACAGAAGGCATTCCAAGAAATTAAAATCTTTGTCTACTGTAGCAAACTTAGTGTAGGCATACATGGTAGATCTAGACAAACAAAAGAGAGCAACCCCTTGGATTTTGGTTACCACCATGAAAGACAACTTTGTTTTGCTTTGATATTAAAACAATAAAAAAATGAACGTTCAGAGTTTGCTTTGTTTTCTTTCAATTGACTTATTAATGATGATTGAAAATTAAGACCTAGTGTTTATTTTAAAAATTCTCCTGTCCCACCTCAAATGTTGAAAATACAGGAAATTTGTGAATTGCCACGTAATGTACTATAAGGGTGACTCCCAGGCTCCCTCAAGAAATGGCAAAAAAAAAAACATGGCAACAACAAATGCAGCACACCAGCATCATGACCAAACCATGTTCTTAATGTTTGCTAGTAATTCCTTACCCAATTTAGCAACTTCATCAATCATAATTCCCCTTTAAGGTGAATGTGTTGTGGTTCATGTTTATCCTTGGTTTAAATTCTATTTTTCTCTTGTTTTAAATTCATTATCATACATCACAACCATAAAGGAAAAATTAAATTCAAAACAAACAATGAAATTGAACCATAACCTACACAGTTGCACCTAGTTATTAAGACACTACTGAGATGATGTGATGCCCTAGAATAATGTTTTTCAGCATTGTAAAAGTAGGCAATCAAAAGGAACTCAATGAATTGTGCTCCAGAATAACCAACAAGGGCAGAAAAAATTCTTACGAAAGAAAGTGGATTACTCTAGTTATCATTTTTATCAAACACTGCAATAAAGCCCTATTCCTAAGTTTCCAAAACTGTCATTTTCAAAATAAGGCAAAGTGCAAATTCTTTTATATGGAAATGAGTTTCACTTGCAAGACAACTAATTTTTATTTTCATATCAGAGACTTTGCACTCAGCCCTGTTTTGGCCGATTCTGTGATTGATTTTTAGTAAAATGTCTACAATTACAAAGTAAAAAAACTTACCCAAAGACTACACACGAAACAGTGGTACCAACGAAAGCATATGTTAAAATTGCACCAATGTTTCTGAAGAAGAATCGCTGAAACAGTAAAGAACTGTAGATGTCATGTAGGTTCTTACTGTTATATTATTCCATTATTTTTTCTTGGTTGCCAAGTTTTTTAAATGATGTTTATTTGACTATTAAAAAGATAACAATATTTTAATATAATTATTTATAGCACCTTTTTTTTTCAAATACCTTTTTCATGTCATATCCAGCATAAAAGATTATAGGAGGTAGCAGCACATAGAAAAATATCTCAGGATCAAACACAGCCTACAATAAGAACCAAAAATGAAAAATGTGAAATTTCTTTCGTTGAATTGTATAGTATTTACCCTGTCAAGGGTTTCAATAAGCACTGACCGCCAACAAAAGGCATTGGCTACCTTCCTCATAGAAGTCGCCTACTTTTTTTCTAGAAAGAAGAAGCAACTAGTTTGAATAATGTTCAAAACAAAAAATGTATGATAAAATCTGAATGAAAATATATAATTTATAAATACAGGTTTACGCAGAATTTGTTTACGTGCAAATGTACGTAGTTTTCATCATATTTTGTTCATTGCAGGTAGGAATTGATTATGTGACTGATAAATCGAAAGTTGAATGAAAGCTACATTTTCTTTAATGAAAAACATGCTCTCTTGTCCTCAATTTAGTCCCCAGAACACTGAAAATTGCTTTTTAGGGCTTTGAAATTTCAAAATTTTCCAGGAAAGCACACCCCCACGACCCTAGATAAAGGGAACTACAGCCACTTGTTGATACAGTCGGTTACTCTCTTCAAACCTGCTAGCTACTAATCTGAATCAATTTTTATTGAAACCCATGCCAGTCAAGGATGATAACAGAACATGTGAAAAATTTGTAAATCATAAGTAATAGGTATGGACTTTTGTAATAATTATCAGTAACATTAAAAATTCTCTTTAATCAAAGGACAATCACACTACAGAGAAAGGAGCATTATAGCACTCACCTAAATGCAAGACATTAATAATAGTGGGGTCTTTGATTGCACATGTACACATATCACGCAAAGTTACACACTTTAACGAAGGGCTACATGTACATGTATGCCATGATTAGTGTCAAGAGGCAGTCTTCAGGTGCTGAAGTCAGGCTGATACATGGTATGGCTGTGTACACACCAAACAAACTGGCTATGATATTAAAGCTGGAGCAAGCTTTTAGCTATACATTGAAAATGAGGAGTCCAGGAGGCATGTTTTCTCAAATACAGGTAATTGTAGGAGATTGAGAGAATAGCTAGGCAGATTGCATATATTTTTCATTTAAATTATTCACACTTGGCTCTGAGGTTTGTGTGAATAAAACAAAAGAAGTGTATTATTCACTGTTCAGTATCCAGATGATTTCTTAATTATTTCATTTCATTTCCTGAAGTCTTGAGGCTGGCTATGAATGAATCTATTTTCAAAATACCTCTAAACATTGGCCTCCACAGCAATCCTGGACACTCTTCTGGCCTTGTTAATATATAGTCCACTTTTGGCAACTCAAACTCTCTATAACACGAACCCCTAGCTAACCCGATGCAATTTTCATTTCCGTTCATATCATTTTCTATGTAATTTTACCCTCAATAACTTGATCTCCCGATAACTCAAGCTTTTTTCTATTTCCCATGAAGGTTCAAATTATCAGGAGTCGACTGTACATCTGCATTGCTTTCAGATAGTCTGTACAGTTCAAACAACTCAAGAAAATCTATGAAAATCAACATCACTTGCCTTTTGTTCCAGCTCACTCCCTTGATCTGTGGAGTTATCCTGTTGTACAGGTCCTGATAATGAATAGGAATACTGGCTTCCATTCACTGTCCTGATATACAGCTTCTTTGTAGTGCTAGGGATCGTACAGTTGGGTTGAGAAACAGGAACACGGCTTTCTCCTCCAATGTACTTTATAAGGAGACCAATTATCATGCCTGATAAGAGGGAAATGTTATAAATTCGGGGATGGAGTACAACGAAAAATCTAATGTAAGCTATAAAAATATTTAGTTGGTAGATATGTCTAGAGACCACATCAGGAAATGCCATGTTACCTACACAACCACACAATGGGCAGTTAAGAAATGATAATGGCAACAGCAATGAGAACAGCAAAGAAGCAACAGGCTTAGATTAGAAAAACAACTTTGCACTTGCATCACTCTTTTTTGCACATTTCCTTGCTGTCACGGCACGACTACAATGTGAAAATGCCTAATTTCATGTTAAGTGGAGGGCATGAACACAAGATGACGATTTTCTTTTTCTTTTCCTGAACTTCGTTATAGTCCTTTAGGATTCACTTTTTAAGTGATGTTTTTGAAGCCATCACTATCGTTGTTGCTTAGGCCAGCTAATAATTTATGATAAGTCACCTACATGACAGCAGCAGAGTAATACTATCTTGTGTTACTAGCTGCTGTATGGACTGGTACATGTAATATACTCTCAGGGTAGACTAGATGTCACAGGCCTCTATCAGCGCCACCACCCATAAAATTTTCCTCATCTTGTTAAGAAGATCAAAGGCTTTCCACTAGAGGTAAAATCACTTCAAAATACTGCAACATATCAGAAACTCCAGGGAGGGGTTCCATCCACCGCCCCGCCCCCTCCCCGTACCACCATGAGGGTATGGATTTGCGTTTAAGTCCGAGGGTTAAATTTGAATCCAGGGATGACATCCAAAAGTGCAGTAGCAGATACAGGGGAGGGGCCAGGGGGGGCCTGGGTCCCCCCTTATTTTTAGACCAAACTGAGGCCCAAAGGGGCCAAAAAAATTCTTTTGAGACCACCCCCTTTATCTTATCTTAGAGTCTGGATGACCACCCACCCCCCCCCCCCCCCCCCCCCCCCCC
>CALNXI010000624.1:0-32021 GCA_942486025.1 Porites evermanni | reverse complement strand
ATATATGTATATTTGTGCGCCGATGAAATTTTAAGTGCAATTTCCTGTGAAGTAGCTAATCTGTAAATGCAAAATGATTTGTTTCGAAACTGTATGACAGCTGGCCGTGCTGCATAAACGAGGTTACAAGATGTTTAAAAGCTTAAACAACTACATGTACGTTGCACAACAAGTAAACACCTTGATAGGAGGGGAAAGCTAAGCTTCTACTGCAGTAAAATAAGAGAAAAAAACGTCTAACTCACCATAAATCATGCACACTCCTGTTTCATGGAGAAAGCGGAAACGTTTGACTTTGAAAAGCCATACGGTCAAAACAGTTATGATCAATAAAAACATCATGACCAACAAGAAAGCTGTGTCGATGGCATGGTACTTGTTTTCTTTCTCGGCAGCTGCCCTCTCCTTTTCTTGTTCGTCATCGACATTTTTAGTTTCAGTTATTGCGAAAATAAATGCAAAAAGAGCGCACAACTTTACGAATTCTGTTGATCTATTCGCGGCCATGTTTGATGCCGGGATGGTGACAGGCCTCGATCCAGGCTACCACGGTAAAGGCAAAGGGGCGGGAACGAAAGGGGAACGAGGGACTGTCACTGTTGTCACGCCATTTGTGGAAACTGTTCTCTGGCGTCTGTTGCAAAGGATACCAAGGATGGACATGCTCTTGAAAAAGCTGGGCCAACAACTTTTTCAAGTGGTTACTGCTCCCTGATGAAATTGTTTGTTATCGTCTTCATAACTCTACAGGAACATTTTGTGTCTGAGCAAAAGTACTAAAGCAGACTGGTAATGACTTTAGCACACTGACAGAAAATAGCAGTATCCTCGTACATGAAACCTTTGAATGCAGAGGCCCACTTACCCTGGGTGTCAGAGCCTTTTTTTTTCGGGCAAGAGAGAAAAAGCGAGGAAAAGCTTTTTCTCACTTCCCCGAAAAAAAGAAACTTCTGGCACCGAGGCTTAAGGTCCACTCAACGCTTAAATGAAACCGACTGGTTCCTTCTTGCCGGATCTCTAATGTAGAGATGCTAGACCTAGACGTCACTTAAAAGTTCATGTTTCTGTTGCAGTGGAGGAAGATTACATTATTTTTCACGGCTCAGGAGAAGGAGAACGAAGAGAAGAAAGACAAGTGAAAAAAATGCAGGTGACAGCGGAGAGACTGGCACAAATGTTTGGAGTAAGTCATACCGCAGATTACTGTAATTGAGCTGATGTTTTCCAGACGACGGGTATACCCACGGACCCCATGCCCGTCACATCAAACTAAGAAGTAGTCAAAATAGCTGACGTTAGAGTTCCCGCATCATCAGCCTTTCACGTTTTTCCTTAGTTGTCACATGTATTCTCCGCAAAAACATCAGCTCCATTACAACAATCTGCGGAATGACTTACTCCACTGAAACAATTGTGCCAATCCCTTCGCTGTCACCTGCTCTTTTTTCCACTCGTCTTTCAACTCTGCTTCGCTCTCCTTCTCTTGAGAAAAAAAAAATCTTCCTCCACTGCAACAGAGACACTCGAACAATGCGGAAGCTGATTTGAAGAAGCAAATGATAGCAATTGCGCGGGAATCTATTGTATAGTGATTGGTTGTTTTTAATTTTGAGTAAACAATAGAGAGGAATCTATATATTTTATAATCAGAACTACTTTCAGGTTTAAAAGTAATATTTGGTCACGCAAACAAAGGTCATAGGAAATTGGCTCAGATTTCTTATATAAAGAAAACATGCTACAGAAAAGACAAACAGAGAAACTCAACGAGAGCCAATCATATTTGACCTCCGTGGCGCAAAATTTGTATCGGCTTTGCGTAGAGTTGCTCGCTACATACCGCAAAACAGCAGCTGAAAATAGTTCAAAGGTTGAGAACACCGTAAAAATATACGTTTTTGGTTGACGGTTTGGCAAAAGTGATGTCTATAAGAGGAACTAGAAGGTAATATGGATAAGTAGTGTCGGAGCCCGCTGGGCTTTAATTCTCGAAAGATTTACGCCTGAGAGTCTGCCGTGCTGTCATAGCCTCATGAAGTAATGATTATAGCTTTTGAAAAGTGTGTTTATTCATCAGCTAGCTATATGTATAGCCGTTTTTAATCTGCAGGACTGAAAAGGCCAAAAAGAGTTTGTCTAGAAAGGTGCTGAAGTGGAGGAAATTTTGACAAGTATCGGAAGAGAGAAGATTTTGGTTCGCTTGTACGATTTTTATTCACTCGTTGTGAAGAATCGCAAACTCACTCGTTCGCTGCGCTCACTCGTTCGTTTTCGATTCTTCACAACTCGCGAATAAAAATCGTACGCACTCACCAACCATGAGGTAATCTCTATTTATCATCCTGCATAATGTCGTTCTAACTATTGAGATGGCTTATCTTACATGTATTAACCCAAGGAACATAAAAAGTGAAACTATTATTTTTTCCTGTAGAACTGACTCAATAATAATAACTACATAAATAAGCCATAATATATATGTATATTTGTGCGCCGATGAAATTTTAAGTGCAATTTCCTGTGAAGTAGCTAATCTGTAAATGCAAAATGATTTGTTTCGAAACTGTATGACAGCTGGCCGTGCTGCATAAACGAGGTTACAAGATGTTTAAAAGCTTAAACAACTACATGTACGTTGCACAACAAGTAAACACCTTGATAGGAGGGGAAAGCTAAGCTTCTACTGCAGTAAAATAAGAGAAAAAAACGTCTAACTCACCATAAATCATGCACACTCCTGTTTCATGGAGAAAGCGGAAACGTTTGACTTTGAAAAGCCATACGGTCAAAACAGTTATGATCAATAAAAACATCATGACCAACAAGAAAGCTGTGTCGATGGCATGGTACTTGTTTTCTTTCTCGGCAGCTGCCCTCTCCTTTTCTTGTTCGTCATCGACATTTTTAGTTTCAGTTATTGCGAAAATAAATGCAAAAAGAGCGCACGACTTTACGAATTCTGTTGATCTATTCGCGGCCATGTTTGATGC
Source organism: Porites evermanni (assembly GCA_942486025.1). Taxonomy (NCBI): domain Eukaryota; kingdom Metazoa; phylum Cnidaria; class Anthozoa; order Scleractinia; family Poritidae; genus Porites; species Porites evermanni. Next base: position 29,031 of record CALNXI010000624.1, on the reverse strand, counting down.
CGGGATGGTGACAGGCCTCGATCCAGGCTACCACGGTAAAGGCAAAGGGGCGGGAACGAAAGGGGAACGAGGGACTGTCACTGTTGTCACGCCATTTGTGGAAACTGTTCTCTGGCGTCTGTTGCAAAGGATACCAAGGATGGACATGCTCTTGAAAAAGCTGGGCCAACAACTTTTTCAAGTGGTTACTGCTCCCTGATGAAATTGTTTGTTATCGTCTTCATAACTCTACAGGAACATTTTGTGTCTGAGCAAAAGTCCAGCTTCTACAAAGCTTGGCCATGCCCCTACACAACCTGACTGGAGACCTGTGCGACAATATTCTCCCATTTAACCAGCCATGACCCACTGAATCATACGCTTTCTTAACATCAATCTATGCCATACTTAGATCGCGCCCTCCCCTGTGACAATCTAAAGTCACCGTCCGATCAATCAACAGGATGCCTACCGTACCACTACATCCTACACGAGCACCCCTCCCCGCACCCTCCATCACCTTACATTTGTCTAGATGCCGGTCTGTAGGACAAATGGGCAAGACGTGAACTATTTGTACATGCAAGTAATGGGGCAGCGGTTGTCACATGTAAATTATTATCATTATCATTATTATTTTATTCATTTGCATTATTATATTGATTGTTATCATTATTACTGTTAGTAATGTACTCGCATATCTTTTCGTTCAGATTTTTTCGTGCTTATTTATTATAAACTGTAGTCGAATTGATCTGATCACCTATGAGAGTTATCATCAGCAAATCATTCTGGAATTGACGGTTAACTTTTTGACATAGAGTTAGTTTTAACAAACACGGATTTATTTGTGCCCTATAATTACCAGGAAAAATTACTATACATGGTCATATAGGCAAATGCAAGACTTTGGCAGAGGTATGGTGCTAGAAAATTTTGCTTCAGGATAGGAACAATTCGGGATGATTCCCCTATACCCTAAGCAAGCATAAAATTTATACCAGCTAACTTGTTGGGGGAGGGCGCTGACATAAGACTGCCCGCGATGTACGGTTTTAGGTCAAAAGGCTTACACAGATTTGAACTTGATGGAAAGTTTAAATTTAATCAGACAAAAAGATTGTTTGTCTGTGTACAGCTGCTCCCTCGGCTGTACATAGGCTAAGAGATTGTTTTAAACCCTTCGTGGCGCTTGATGTTACCAAACTTTTTCCACTCTACTTAAAAGATTCTTAAAATCATCACCGCGCGCTACATATTCTAAATGACGATAATTTGCGTCATAAAGGGAATTCACAAAGTAAAATCTTCGGCGAAGTTTCGCCTGGGAAATATTATGTAAGGAAAAGAGAAAAAAAATCAAGGCTTGATGACAACGTGAAGAGAGATTAACCCGATTAAGGTTAGTAAACGCCTTTTCTAGAGGAATCAAATATAATCAATGCCTATAAATGTTTTAATTTTTCGCAAAGAGAATTCACATTGTTGAAGTTCGCGTCATGAGGAACACCTAGTAAAAAAATTAAAGAAAGAAAAAATATTGCCCGAAAAAGTGCTCACAATTGCTCACAATATAGAAGACCAAAGACCAAATAAGCGTCAGATTCATCTAACTTGGAAGGATTTCCGGTAAAGGGAAATTTTCAAATTGGAAGGGGAAAAATTTGAGGGGGAAAAAGTTTGTTTGTTTCACAACACGAGCGCGAAACCATTACGTAATCGTTAGCCGTTGTTTTTTTTGCGCGCGCCATTTTGACCTGAGAGTCCTCATTGGTTCAGTCAGCAGTGCGACAGTTCGTGAGCAATTTCGACCCTAACCTCGCAGTTTCTTCCACGTTCAACGGGCCCAGTCATCAGGTCAACCGATCTTTGTTCCCCCTAATTAAGAATTTGCAGATCACTTCACTGTTTGATAACAAATTGGTTAGAAGATACGACTTTTCAAGCGTTCCGTGAGATTAATCAAAAAACCTGAAATGTGCCGTTTGCCGTTTTTCCTCCCCCGTGTGGCATTTTATAGGCACATTTGGTTGTTTTTTAGCGCAAAAGTGGTTTTCTCTAGTTTGTGGATACCAGGGCAGATGCCCCTCCCGGTACTTAACCATGTTAACTGTCGTTTGAATTTTACAACAAGTGTACGTAAATGGTTTTTGCGTAAATGCATTTCTGTGACGTATAGGAGACGAAAGGGCAGGAGAGACTCGCAACTCACTATAACCACGTGACCCGAAATTCATCGGCTGCTTGCAATAATGAAACTTAGGGACTAAGCAATCGTCAACCAACGAATGACGGTAGTAGCTACAAAACTGAAAAGCTTGAAAAGCAGGTTTTCTTCATCCGATGCGTAGGACAGACTTCACCGTTTGAAACAACATGATTATCCAACAAAATCAGAGTGATTTTTTTAGAAGGTTTTATTTAAATGACTGCTCAGACAAAGCTCTATTTCTTAGACATTATCTCACAGTTATAAACTTTCGCTATTTACATTTAGATTAAAAATGGATTACTTGAAAAAGGTTTTAAAAATACACAGTTAAATGTTGTTCAGTTCGATTAAAATGCGATTTTTCGTAGAAATTTTAAAGTAAGATGGCATAAAAGGTGGTAAAAATGTAAAATAACCTATACAAAGGAAAATATAACCGTTGCAATTAAAAAAGTACTGATTAAAGGAACAAAAAAGTAATAAAACAAACCAAAAAATAACCATTTGAAAAAGAAATAAGGTTCTCACAACCATTCTGTCAATTTATTTTCTTGGAATAGAAATAAGTAGAAGTGTCAAGAAAGGATATGCAATATTAATAATAAAAAAAAGTCGTATTCCAGAAAAATTAAAATCGAACAAACAAACAAGCAAACCTAATCTGATGAGAAACAAATTGATAAAATTGGTATTTACAAGACTAGGAAATGTACTGACTTGCTTTGGTCAGTTTATTAGTTGTTGTTTGGAGTTATTTCTGTTCCTATCTTCTCCAATTACTCACTAAGAGATATAACTATACATCAGCCCCGAGGGGGTACTACCTATAATGGCCTGTACGGGGAGGCTCCGCCCGAAAGGGGTACCATATTCAGGCTTCAGTTAGATGAAAGGGTAGGATTTCCTTACTACTGTAGTTGAATTATGTGAAAGTGTTGGGAAATCTGTCATTTGGGTCTGTAAAAAGGCCCAAAAGAGTAAACGATGCATTTTGTGACTGTGAAGAAGTCGAAGAAGAGTTGTGGTTTTGACAGTGATTTATTCATATTTTATAGACAGTGCATTTTTAGCAATCAAAAGAGATGCAAAATTCCTAACTAAGTATGTGAAAAAGGTACCATTTTTAACTGAGAAATATACGAAAGGGGTACCTTTTCTGCCAAAAATGGTATATAAAAGGGTGAGGGGTTGAACATCGGGGCGGTGGCTCCCCGTATTGAACTTTGTTGAGTACCCCCAGATATCAGCCCTTTGAAACTGTACATTTACCAGACATAATCATTTCGGTTTCTTACGATATAAAACACCCTGAAGAATGAAAGCAGAAATATACCCTAAATACTAAGTTAAAGTAAAAACAAGGAGGAAAGCTCCCTTTTTATGAAAAATGTCAAGTTATAAAAAATTAAGGACTTGGCTTATCATAAAACTAACTTGCGCGATTTTCACGCTTTGAACTTAAATCGCTTGTACGCTTTTGCCATGAGTTCTGATTACATGTAGCATATTAATATTATTTACTCTTTTGTGAATTTCCACCTTAGTTAAGGAATACCGTTCCTTTCGTCCAGGAATTACAATTTAGTTATTCACGAAGTTTTCGCGAACGACTTCATAATTGCTAAAAATCATACCGGAAAGACTGAAACCTCTGCTAGCAGCAGGGTATAAAGAGCGCAGCAAGATTTTATACAAACGTTAAGATAGAAACCTATTCAAAATCTCGGCAAAATACAATGATCAAGCTGAAAATAAAGAAAAAATGTGATGCTTAGAAACTTCGCTTTTCTGAGCAAAATTTAAAACACTCAATTAAATAACTAGAAAATAGAAGTATGCAAACTATATACACTTAAAGTTTCTGTACAAATCGTTTACAAATTCTTTCTCTGGATATATAATGGCCCTTCCGTGGTATTGCTCATTGGTTGCAAGCAAGTTAAAAAAAGGTTCTCCTCCACAAAAGTTACTGAAATTATATTTCTCGTCAAGGCCCCAGTTGTTCAAACGTTGGATAGCGCTATTCATAGGATAAATCTCTATTTAACGGATAAGTATTAGGGAAACCAATTCCATTAAATTTGATCAATAAATTTTAATACTTTAATTGTCCACCCCTTTATGGGGCTTTTCAGGGATAATCAAAGAAATAATTTGAATAGAACATAACATGGTTGAATTCCCAACTGGTAGAAGGCGAACCAGTTGGCAATACTTTACAAGTGTGGCAAAGGATTGGAAGGTCTTTGAACTCTGACTACTAATAACCGATAAGGCATAGAATGAATTCCACGTTAAAAGGGAAGTCATGTCAAGAACGTAACGATCTTAAGGCCATTTTGGCGTCGGAAAGTTTCGAATTTTCAATGTGCAAATGTTCCCCATTTGAAGAAACACGTTTTGTGACGTCATCAGTAGCGGGAAATGACGTGAGGGTATATAACGCTTTTATTTGATCAAACACGTCAAGTGTTAATTCTTGTAAGTTTCAAGACTGGAACAATCTTGTTCTTACGAGCTGCTAGAGTAATGTCTTAAAAATCTGCTGGGAGTCCTCTGTATTAAAAAATCCAAACCTTAATAAACTTGAAGCAAATGTAACCGTCAAGGTAGGACTTGAACTCGGGGCCTCTAACCACTCAGCCACGTTGCCTGTTGCGTTATTTCGTGGATAGAGATTTATCCAATGGATAGCGTTATTCACCTTTTGAACAACTGGGGCCTCAGGGAGATTACTTGGGACCTTTCAGGATAAAATCATTCCACTTAGCTTTTAATTAGTACTGGTAGTATCAGAGCCAGCCAGAAATCGAAAAGTTGTGGGACATCTTTCAGCCTTATATATTCACAGTTAAGACTCTCCTCAATCGTCTTTGCTTTTAAGTCAAAGATTGCGACTACACATAGGAAATCCTGAATGCCATTTACGATATCGGTTTTAAACTTACAGATCTATGGATGAATCTATTGTACGCTGTTCATAACAATATTAAATAATTCGTGTGTGTGAACTAATTAAACAAAATTTTGATCAGGACTAGAGCCTGCATGTATATGAAATTCTAGAATACGACTAAGCCAAAGCTATGTGGTAGTTGTGTTTTCTTTTTACAATTCGTGTATTTACAAGTCAATTTATATCTTCTCGATAAGTTGCTGAAGATACCGTCTCTGATGATGTGTAACTAGTACTTTCTATGCATCTTAGTTAGCAACTGGAAGTTGGAGATTGGTCATGAAAGGTCTGTAGGGCGCTCAAAAATTGAAGGGGTATTTCTACTTAACTCGATTTGAACATATCGCAGAGCATTCGCTCGATAGGAACATTGTCAAGGGCTCCTCGGAAGAACAGATCTTCAATCATCTTTGGACTGACCGATCGTAGAGAAGGAAGCATCAATAGTAGTTTGCCAAATCTGACTTGTTGATCAGGAGTGTGACTGCGGCAATATTCCCCAAGCATTGCTTGAGCTTGGTCCTGTAGTCTCTCTACCATGTGCGGAGCGCGGAGGCCTCTCAAGTCTACAAAGGAGGGTGAAAAGTTTTATTAAAATCTCTTCAACGAAGCCCTAACTTGGAATTGAGTTGCAGCTCTTATTTAAATTCAGATCTGTTTCCACTCCAGCAAGTGCTAATATTATTTCTGGGAACTCGAGGACGAATTTTTTAAAATTAAAATCTGTAATTATAATTTAAGAGGGTCGGGAGCACTTTTAACGCAGCCCAATTTTAATTTAGAATGGCGGCATAAATCAGTCTCATTTTTGGCAGCAAAACTTTGGAATTCTCCACCTACGTATGATAGAAACGTCAAGGATATTTTCACTTTTAAACGTCTTTTAAATATGTTTTAACGAGTTTTCATCACTCCTAGATGTAGCGTGGGTAAATAATAAAGTATTGTATTGTCCATGGACTAGGTTGGTCCGTCACAGTGTGGAGCTCTCCTGAGTACAGTGTGGGACTTATTTAGGCCATTATCAATCTTTGGAAATTAATCTGTTTTAGTCATCTTTTGCATAGTCAAATTTATCGAAAATGACGTCCTTATTTTACTCATCGCAACCCCCAGTTCTGGGGCTATAGCAAATGCTTATGATTTACAGACAAAGTAATGTTGTGGTTCAACTTCCCTTGGTTCCAATTTTGTTTTTCTATATTTCAAAGTCGTTAAAGTTCATTACCATACCAAAAAAATGAAAATGGAATTCCAGTGAACCCCGGATAAAATTAAAGTACAAGAGATATATAAAGCCCTGAACACATCTCGCTTGATCACACAAAAAATTTTGGGTGTCTTCAGATAGGTAACCGATCAAGTGTTTCCCCCTTGAATTTCGAATTCTACTAATAAGTTAAGGAGTTAGATGAAGAACAACATTGGACGCTAGATGTCCACCGAAATAATGTCTTTCTATACCTTGTTATGTACAATGTTCAGAGTAACGGAAATTTAAACATTCCGGTGCACTTGCTTATTTTTTGAGGTGATATTACAAATATTATACTTGACTACATTAATTCAAGCTCATCTTCCACAAACACAAGCCAACTTACCTGGTTTGAACAACACAATAGCCTTCAAGCACGCGTATTCAGTAGAATCGATCTGTACTCGCTTGAACCTGGCAACAACGTTCTGCAGTAGTCTGATGTCGGCCATTCCTGCAACAATCTTATCGGTAGGGGCTTTATCTACTTGCAGCCCAGCAGCAGAGAGGAGCGGCCCCATGTCCACAGGTAGAGAGAACTGGGCAGCACTCAGAACAAACAACTCGCTCCAGCACTCCTCCAACAAAATTGCCTGATCCCGGAATGGGAGATCCAAGAATGTTGGGATATTTCTCGCCCACGTGACTGACATATATAGCAGTTGTACCGCGGATTCGTATAGCGATTCCGGGGAAGGCTGAAAAACCATAGGTGGTCGTTCGGAAGTGTCCTCTTTTACTTGGTTGGGATTCGAATGCGCTGTGCTGGGCGAAGACTGGGAGCTGTTGTCTTTAGTGTCAATCATGCTTGTTATCGAGAGAAAACTGCGCTTTTTAGTGGAGTCTGGAGACTGATTGTTGTTCTGGCCGTGATAAGGGCGGGAGGCTGGGGGAGAAAAGCGAGTGTGTTCGCTGGGTCTTGTGTGATTCACTTCTGACGCAGGACTGCGCTGGCGTTGAGGACCATCACTGGGGTCGCTCTTGGTGTATGCGAACTGCTGCTCAGGAGCATGCGCTGTCGGCTGGTCGTATACTCCACCGAGCATCGAACACGCAGGTGCCATAGAGACAACCTGCGAGGAGCGTGGGGCGCGCTCGTGTTGGACCGCTGAGGAAGAAACAAGAGTACTTTTAAATGCTTGTATATAGGGATCGGGTGTAAAGGATAAGAGGCCGTTGCTAACTTTAAGGATGTCTTAAACAGGTTAAAGCGTTGCTATGGAACCGTTTTAGGTCACGAAAAAGACTCGGAGATTCACTCCATTCTTTTGTGGCATTGCGCGACAAAAATTGATTTATAATCAGAAGACTATCATAGTAATAAAAAGATGCAACACTTTTATAGCCACCATAAAATACTAAGAAGACGTTGTTAATCCAAATGCAAGCAATTTCATCTTCTTCATTTAGCTATTTGTTAAGTGTCGTTCACATTTTACCCCACAGAAAAAAATGAGTTGAAAACAAAGCTCCCGACAGCTATTTAATTTCACTTTTAAAAAAGGGCTGAAACCGACCCACGTAACTTTTATAAACATTTGTATGGAGTCAGATTGGGATATTAAAAATTCACAAGGTAATTAGAATGAATTCGCTGACTAAAGACTGACTTCTGAAATCAAAATAAGCGTATAAGCGAGAATGGAAATGTCTAAAACTCTAAAATAAGGTTATTTAAGTATTAATTCATTGATTTATTTAAGTTCTCTTAGTTTTGTTTAGACACATTTAACATCAACCAATAAGGAAATGTTTCCGGGAATTCTTTTAGCCCCATTTTCTCACTCGACATTTTGCCAACACATGGTATCGCAGCAAATAATACTTATAAAAAACTACAGTGAGACCTCGATGTAACGAACCTCTATGTAACCAAGTCCTCGGTAAAATAAACGATATTTTTTACCCAGCAATAGTAAAATACATGTATATGGAATAGAACCTCGACATAACGAAACCTTGTTATAACGAACAGATTTTGTAAGTCTCTTGGCCCTTGGTCGTATAAGAGCAGAACACAAGTAACTAAAGGTGCGATAAATTGGGCGACAAAAAAACGTGCAACTTGTCTTGTAAAATTGCTGCAAAATAAGTTGAATAGCGATGTTACGCTTTTTACTACCCACGCCAAACCTGTCTCGCAACAAATTGGGTTTTAACAGGTCACGAGGGTGGTAAAACGCGCACCATCGCTGTTGTTGTCGCCCGTTTTACCGAAGCTTAATTCTCGCACAAGAGTTTCCTTTTCAAAACTAATTTTAAAAGAGCTAGGTCAACAATTCGTGAACTGAAAAGATTGTCGTTTAATTTTAAATCTTCCTTCGCAAAACTAATATTTTGAGGTTTCCAAACAATCAACTCAGTTAGGTATACATTCGAAAATGTGGCTCAAAAATTCTCGCGGGGGTCCTTTGAAGTACAACTTAGTGCGTGATCTGTGCCTTCAATGATATTGTCCAGTTCATATATTGCGTAATCAGGACTTATCAAGAACCAATCACAATGCTCGTTTTCATCACGTAGAGTTGATATGGGATATCGTATACTTTTTGCGACGTAGTGTATCGCTTAAAGGGAAAAAGTACCTGAATATTTTTTCCCATCTAAAATTTTTAAAACAATTTGCAAGTATCTCAAACAAACTTTAATTGTTTGTCGAAAGCCTTTAGAGAAATTGTCGACATAAATAGCTAAAATAAACTTACAGAAAGGAGTTTGTGGCAAACTTCTTTTCACTGTCGTGTTAAGATGCATGTTTTAACTGCGAGTAAACCGATGTTCAAGAAGGCTTTTCACAGCAAAACGTACGCAAGTGGTAGTTTCATTTTGAGGAAGATGACCGAATATTAAGTTATGGTGAAAAACCAAACAAACACCAAAATTAATGCTCCTTTTTGTCGGAATGCCAAAAAGCCAGTAAACTTGGCCTTAATTGTCTTGAATTATGGACATTTAATAAAATGGTTATCCAAAAACACAAACATTCGAAAGCAGCCCACACACCACTAAGTTAAGATCGAAAAGAACGCTTTAAACCACAATACACACTTTCAATTTCTTGAGAGTTAATCTGGAACAATGTGAGTGTATCCTGCGAAATATCTTTAAAGTGGATCGAGCAATCTCCATGAAAGAGCGTGTTTTATTCATTAGAAAGATTTTTTGGAAGTTTAATTTGTCAATTTTTGGCTTAGATTCAGCATTTTTTGATAAAGACAATGCAATACATCGATCTAAAAGAAGATAATTTGTTTTTAGATTATTTTGTCTTGATCTAAAGTCATGATTTGAACAATTTTGCCTGGTCGCTGTCAAAATCTCTGAAGATTAGTTTATTCAAAATGCCTCCAGGCCCTATTGACTTTCAAGCTCTGCTTCTCATTTTGTCCAAATCTGCAAATAAAGCTTGCTCTTGAAAATGCTGAAACGTTTAAAGAATTCTTAACGGTCAAACGTTTTAGTGCAAGGGAGTTTCTTGAACAACAACACGTTTGGTAGTTGGTTCCGATCCGAATTTGAGTACATTGGGGATTCTTAGCACGCTAAAGTATTTAATAACCGCACCCTGTGAAATGTTGGGAATTGCCGTTAAACAAGCAACCATTTCCGATGCATTTTAAGATGATTCTGAATTTGGAGCTCACTTATGACGATTCTCAATTAGAGTATCGTTTGAACAAAAAAAGAATGTTAATGACGGATATAGTACTAGAAATGCGCGGATGTTGAAGCTGTTTATTATTAGCTTCCCCTTTTGCTTTTAATTAATTTGCAACATGACATTCTAAAGTTTGTCTATTGAGCATTTTTCTTAATTTTTGTACCCGTCTGGGGTTTAAAAACTAACTCGTTGCCCTTTGTTGGCTATGATAACATTTGTTTGCGTTAAAAGTTGAAGCCGCCACAGTCCCTCGATTCGATCACACTCATATGAATGAGTCAAACAAGACCGACGTAAATTATTAAACAAGACCAAGGGAACCCTAAGGTCGCCCAAAACCGCAGTTAAGACATATTTGTGTACCAGGGATGTTCCCCGCAAGTGACACTTTTTTGGCGCAGCCAATTGGCATTTTGAAGGTGACAGTGGTACGGTATTCATTTACTATAACTGAAAAAACAACATTAGGGGCATGTGAGTCGGTGACGAGAAAAGAAAACAGTTCTTAAGAAAACATAACAGAAATTTAATATATCTTAGCTCAGGCCCATTTAACGCAAAAGGATAATATAAAAGTGGAAATCTGCAATTTAGATTGCGTTAATTATAAATAAGACCTGCCGGTGAACTGTCGTTAGGGGCAGATGTTTTCTTCTGGCAAGGCGATCACAATTTTGTTCCTAGAAGGATTTATTGTTACTTTTCCAAAACGTACTGTTGATTTAATTAAATATTGTGAAAAGCTTTTACTTTAAAAAAAAAAAAAAACGATTTGTATCCTTTTTCTAGTCTATGATATGATATCCGAGGTTTTAAAAGGGAAACTTTGCCGCCGTTTTGTGTTGTGACAAAGGTGCTGATGAAATTGATAAATTTATCTATGATGGATCAGATTGCACACAGAGGTTCACATAATATACTTTAATTTGGTTCATTTGCAGAAACACAAGGTTGATATGCCTTTATTGATTTTATTTCTACTTTTAACATTTTTGCTAATTCACTGAGGGACGAACGACTGTGGAATCGAGCTATAAAGTTGAGCCGAATAAACAAACCATAAAGAAGCGACCAGATTTGTTCAGTACGCTTATGGCTAATTAAGACCTTTAAAAATAGACCCCTTTTTTGTGGAACTATTAAAACTTCACTAAATTACCCAGTGGGTAAATAAATTAACTTACAACTAATTACAAATTTATCCATTTGCAAGTTAACCGGTCCATACTGTACTGCATAGAGTATTACACGCCCAAGCGGGTTTATGTACACAAGGGGATTATGGCCTGTGAGCACTGCCCATAGTCAAAGGGACTTAGACGTAAAAAGATATACGTAAATTTAAGATAAAATTAACGACGAATCGAGCTTTACTGATAAAGTCCTTCCGCTTACCGTCTTTATTCATCTTAACTTCAAAGCACTTCTTTAATCTGCAGGCCTGGCACTGATTTCGTCGTGTTACATCGACCGTGCAGTTTCCGCGCTCTTTGCACTGATAGTTTAAATTCCGGCGTATTGATCGTTTAAAAAAACCGCGGCAGCCGTCGCAGGTGAACACGCCGTAGTGTTTTCCCGAAGATCTGTCTCCACAAACTTTGCACAAGATAACAGGCTTGCGCTCTACGGCTGCGGATGAAACGAGAAAACCCGTTAGACTACCGCTAAACTACAGTGGAAACTTTTACCTAGGTTTCAGCCAATCACAGTTTAATAACAACTATTGATGAGGGAAAATAAGTTGGTAGATCAATGATAAGGTTACTTAGGAAATTTCGCACAGACAATCGCTTGAGAAGCCCTCTTGTGCTGACATGATCAATTCGTGGCCTTATGAAATCAATGCGAGGCGAGACGACTGGGCATAATCGCAAAGATATCGAACGAAATTTATAATCCCCTACTCGCCAGACTGAAATCTCTCTAACTTTGTCTAAAACCCTTTGATTGCAATGCTTCAGAAGACTATAAAAAAGTTTAAGTATAGAATATCGTGAGGCCGTTTTGTAAAGAAACTCCTCACAGCCAGTCCTCGTTTGATGTTTTGCACGCGAATCAAAACAAACGAACGATGCCAGAAACACGCCTCGAAAAGCACCAAGCGAGCTGGGATTGCGACTAACTGGAAGTTAAATATATTTGTGAAACTATTTCTGGCGTTTTTCTTCCATAGTTACAAGAACATGAGCCTAATTAACTGCTTTTCAGGTGGGGCCTCACCTGAAACCCTTTGTGGTGCAAAGAAATGATTTTAGCCCCTCGTCTCACGTGTTGTTAACCACGGCATGAAAAGGCAATGCTGAGAACTTTAATTTAATACTAGAAAGCTTACCTTGCATGTTAAACTCCGTATCTATGGGCGGATGAAGAGGTGACCGGTCCATAAAAATTGTTATACGTGCCGCTCAGATTGGCAACACCTTGTTGAAGTTTACAAAATAAGCAGCTGAGGTGTTTAAACGATTTCACAAGGCAATCGGGCGAGTTAAGTCAACCCTATCCACGGGAATGAGATTTGACGTCCTTAATGAAACAGGTGCGAGCTTCTAACCGAGCTCTGATTGGTCACCAGTTTGTTATTGCAAAATATCCTAGCCTGTGATTGGCTGTAGTCGCGGAGGAAACTAAATGCTTTCGCTTCTCTACAAAGGGGAAGTTGCAATTACCCGCGTGCGATTATTGGGACGTTAAAGTACTTAAGCGTGCTACATTTCATACCATTAGAGGAAATAATCATTTTGTCCGGTATTTTATTGTCTTTTTGTCAAAAGCACATCGAAAAGTAGCAAATTCAGCCAAGAATCACCTCATCTTCTAATTCTTATGACTGTGAAGTCTTAGGTTGAATTTCTGTAAACTGAAAACGTTCAAAAACGACTAGTTAATACTAGCGAAACTTTAAGTAGCGTTCCTTTAAAAAAAATTTCCAAATTTTTAAAATCCGTTGTAGACATGCTCGCTGTCTAATCAGGTAAATTCTATGAACGCCAAAAGACGCATCAAGGATTAGAAACCACAAAACCAAAAGAACTTGGAATCTATTCATCATGACAGATTGTGAATGACTCAAAAACCCGGTCCAAGATCAATACTTTCCCGAACGCTTTGTTTACTTGACGTGCGAGCGGACAAAAGACGAAAGCAACAGCACGAAAAAGCCTGTTAAGGCACAAAGAGATCGAACACAATTTAAAACCGGTGGAATTTCTATTATAGCTCTGTTAAGAGGCACGTGCTGAGAATTGAATTCGGGAGGAACATTTACCGGCCACCTGTCAGATAACGCATCGCGCATGCGCACCTCCTGGTTCTTTGCATCGGGTAACGGGAGCAAAGCTGTAAAATATTTATACGAAGTCTTAAAACAGACGCAAAGCCTTAATCGACGAATGAATTCATTAAATTAGCCACACTGCCGCATTCAAAACAGATAGGCCACAGTTATACAAGATTAAACTTTACTAGTTTTCATTAGGCGATGTGGTTTTTGTACTTGGATGAAACGGTTGGAGAGTACAGCAATTGTGGTCGGTTTTTACGGACACTATTTTCCCACACGGGACGGAATAAATTTCTCCTTGGTGATCCCGCTGCCAAGCTATTTATTGTATTCTCATGCAAACAAACTTAAGGCGGTTATTATCCTAGAGCGCTAATGTCAAAGCAAACGTGACAGAAATATTCACAAACAAGGCAATTAAAATTTCTCTCGAAGGTGCAGATGTTGAATTCACTACGTTTGTGTTTCAGACTGTAATGTCAAATCGTATAAGCAGACTTGTGGTCACTGCGACCTTTAAGCGGTCAATACGGCCGGCCTTTAAACGCGGTCAATACGGCCTTTTAACTTTTTACTTCACCGTGAAAAGACTACAAGTATAGATGGCAAGGTGTCATATTTCCTTAAATAGCACTCCATTTGGCCCAGGTGCTAGCCTTTGGGAGTCGGTTAAGTATGATACAAAAATTTGAAGGAAAGACAGGGTTCAAACGGCAAATATATCAGTGACAAGTTAGTATAGATAAGAAAACAGGATTATTCTGCATTATGGCGAATGTTCCGTCATGGTACCTCCGAAAATAACCCGCGATTCAAACGCCCTTTTCAGGCTCTTATAAACGGAGGGGCTTATATTAGAAAATTGCGTTTCAAATTCTCATTGGCTTATTACTGGAGGGAATTTTTGTCCGAGATTTTCCACTTTACCGAATGATAATATTGGGGATTTGACGAAAGATCCTTCATTTTTTCATAATCCCTCTTAACGATGTTGCCAACTTCACCACTCACAGCAAGAAACTAAATTGAAAATGTACATATTTACCATCAATGACATACCAGTTTATAGTTTGTTTATACGATAGTCATTTGTTCTAATACTGTAGTTTCTCAGCTAAACGTTAGCGAATCCATGTTTAAAAAATCACGTTTAGTTAAAAAAGGAGTATCGGTGTGATTTATTATTCCTTATTTAAGGACAATTTCCAAGAATATGTAATAGGTATATTTTATACGAAGGAGCTTATTTTCGGAATTTTATTTGCCCTATTTTCAAGGCATTATTGAACGAGTTTGAGACAGTTTTACGTCGGTTAAACGACATATAACAGAGTTTCAACTTATTTTCTTGACAGGATTTTTCAGTGAGGCAAATCGGAAGCAGAAAGAGTATTGTAGTTTTGCACGCCATTAGCCAACTAATGGCTAATGACGAGTTACTAAAACAAGTTCTTGGTTATAACTGAGTGAAAAAATCTTGTCCTCTTAGTTTCAAACTTGAATGTATTCTAATCAGTTGCCATGATTTTCTGTGTTCAGTCATGAAATCGCCCATGCGCACTGCCTCGACTCTGACATCGGTATTTGAAGTAGCTAACAGTGCCTTAATTTTATTTTGTGGTGTTTTTATTAACAGTAACTTTATGAGCAGTTTTTCACGACGGTGCGTCCACAAGGGTGATATGATGTTTTGAGCAAAGTTAACTTCAGCAGAGAAACCAAAACGCATTGAGGCGTACGCGAAATGCGTAATAAGAACCGCTATTATTATTATGAAGATTTGTAAACAACTATTAGCAGCTATTGAGCACGTGATTTCAACATTTTTGTGCCTAGCAACGTTGACGAAATCGTTTGAAACCATATCGTCGTATCACTCGAAGTCCACATGGCTTAATCTCTTAGATGCTGATACAAAATGGACTGAATAGAATTATTGATAGAACACAATATACACTATGATAAAGAAAAAATCAAATCTGTTTGCAAAGCAAAAGTTGGCGGAATTGTCTGTGATGCCGATTAATAGTCAAAATACGCCTCCGGCAGCCGAAGTGTAAAACCAAAAGGTTTTGTCTAGTCGATAAAATCTGTAGTCGTTTAGGTTTGTTATTTATTGAAACAGATTAGTTGAAGGAACAAAATGTTTTTAAAATTTATTCTGATAATAGATTTAAGGAGCATATTTTGGAATCAAATCGCAGAAAATCCTACATAGATTTTCTGTTATATTGAGGGGAAGATGGAGGTTATTGAGCCTAGACCACGTCAGACTGCTAGGAAGCCCTCCATTTGGAGGAGTTGGGAGAGCCATACGTTTTCTTTTGAGGCTCGCTCGCAGGGTACAGCAAAAGTATGTAACACAGTAAACCCTGAACCTCTGTTGCGAGCGAGGAAAAAGAAAAAACGGAGTTGGCCATTAACTCTGAGAGTTATTCGATAATTTATCCTGTTTAAACAACAGACAGTCATACGGCTTTGGCTCAAGTAGACAACGTGGCCCGAAGAGAGTTTAACAATTAATCAGTTTACGGTAACCGATAAAGACCTTTAAAAGATACACAGCAACAGAATACGGGTACAGGTAAATTATCCTACCCGTTGTCTGAAATAGCGCTAGATTGCGTAGCTCATATCCCGGAATAACGGACAGGCTATGAGATCAGGCAGAACGATGATACTATTAACACAATAAACTGGGTTTTTAATTTTACTATAGCTACATGGAAACTTAATTATCTTTGTCTACCCACGCGTAAGCAATAACGGTGTATTTAGCACAAGGTGCCTATATAGTTAAAAGTGAAAAAAAAGTCGTTTTTAATATGATCGACCTAGTCGGCTTTCTCTAATCTACAAATTCAGGGCTTCGAAAATATGAAAAACGAACGCACAAAATATTTTAAATGGGAAAGTCAAGACTAATGAAGAGTCCACTTTGCCGCATAAGTAAGGCGAGCAACGCTAATCCATTATTCCTCATTAAAATGCGCAATTTTTTTTTTTCGTCGTGCGCTGACAAGCCAAATATGTATACAGCCTCCTACGAAACTTCAATGGGCACCGCAGTTTTATTCATTAACTTAAAAGTTTGCTCTTCGGTTTGAAGTACGTTCTAAAAAAAATCTTCATGTGTTTTGATTACTTCTTTTATCTGTCAAAATATCTTTCCCAAATTATCGCAAAAACGAAATTTAAGTTTAAATTCTATTCGAAGCGGTCACCAAAAATGACCAGCTTACGAGTGGCTTGCTGTGGCCTATCCAACAAAATTGTTTGTATATAACTTTTGAAGAAATCATTGGAGTAATATTGCAAGCTCAGACGAAAATCGTTGCATAAGACAAGAGCAACACCTTAATGTCTGAGAAAGTTCGATTTTTTTGGGTAGTATAACTGTAAACAATAAACCTTTATAGTACAAGAAAGCTATTTCAACGTGCTAACTGTCATGTAGGACATGGATCTTGTTATTCGACTGATTAATTTTGATTCCCTCCTGATATTTTTTATATAATTGTTTTCCTTAATTTGGTTTTGCCTTGTCTATTATTCATTATCGTTTCAAAGACAAAAGGAATAACAAAAAGCAAAACAATGCGCAAAGACACTTTTAAACAATGAGAGGCATAGAAAGACATTATAATATACATTTTGTAGTGGCCAAGATGACGCGGCAAATATCACCGATGTTAAATATTAACTTTCAAAGGCCTTAAGGCAACTCGTCCAAAATTCTAACCCATGTGTTCATATACTTGTCTTGTTGCTCAAAACAAACCTTTTATGCTGTATCCGGATGATCAAGGTCAGCACGTTTTTATCACAGACAAGTCACACAAGGAAACTGGAACAAACGTGTTGTAATCAGGGGGTACCAACGACCGAATGTTTCCAAATACACCAGAAGTGTCTCAGATGGTTTTCTCTATACTTTAAGAGCCTGTTTGGTTAATTTGGAGTTGTCTGTTAGAACTATTTATCTGTTCGGATGTCTTGGGGGAACTTTGGTCGTCACGCAAGTTTTTGGTGGCTTTTTCGTCTCATCCGAAAGTGTTAGCTACCCTTATGGGTCCGGTAGAAAGTTCGAGGACATGAAGTACGTTTTGTCTTTATACCGAAAGTTTTAGGCGACCTTTTTTAAAATAATCGCAATATCTCGGTGATAAAATGTGTTTAACATAACCTCCGAAAATCGTAGTTAAGCTATTAGAAAACCTCCGAATATTTTAGACGAATGGAACGGTTATCCAGGAAAATTTAGCTTTTCTCAAGCTTTAGAAATTTCTAGGCAATATTTGCTCCTTTGAACAGTTATTTTACAGAAAAAGTCGCTGAGTGTCCCTGTGTAATGAAGACTTAAGGTAGCCTGTGTACAGACGTCCTCCCTCCCTCAGAAAAAGGATATTAGGGAACTTAAGCAAAGATGTTTTTGAGTGACGCACGTCAACCGGAAGTGAGGCCTTCTCCCTTCTCATATACCTTGACGCTAACAAATTTGTACTGCAAAGTTTATTTTCTCTTTTAAGACAATTTACCCGAGAGGTTTAACCAAACCGCTCAGGGGCACCCAACAACAGTTTCCTCTTAAATACATTGAAAACAATTTTAAAGCTATCCAAAGTACTTATGGATCTTTAGAAATACATTCTAAGTGGCTCTATAAAATTTGTATCTGTTTGGTCATCCTAGGGGAACTTGGATCTTTTCGAAATTATAAGGGCTTGAGCTTTATTTTCCCGGAAAATTTTAGATGCAATTTGACGTATTACGAAAATGAAACATTTTCTGATTCCTCTCTCTATCACATTTTTGAATCCCGAAAATTTTTAGGTGTCCTTTTTTTCTCAGAAAAAAATAGGCTCACTTGGGAAGTGAAATGTGAAAATTCAACTCCAGAAAATCGTAGGGGATATATTAGATAAGCCAAAAAAATTTTAAATGAATGGAATAGTTATCTAGAAATTTTTAGCCTTCCTAAAGAGATGGAAATTCTAGGCAATATTTGCTTCTCCGAACAGATATTTTACAGAAAACAGTCGTTGGGTGCCGCTGCAAACCAGTACCCAATGATGCAAGAACCGCACTTCCGGTTGACGTTCCTCGCTCAAAAACGCTATTGCTTACTGTTAAGCGCCCTATTGTTGCAAGTTGCTCTAGTTAAATCCGGCTCGAAGTCATTACTCGGTGTCTTTATAGGCATAACTAAATGTTCCTTTAGAGTTAAGAAGATATATAAAAAGAAATTTATTGTGGAGCCTTCTTCGGTGATTTTTGCCGGCATAGCATTGACCGAGGCATGGAGAAATTGGTCCAACTTTTTTAAGTTCCAATTCATTTCCTTTCTTGTCATACGTTGTATCAGCCGAAAGTAAATGCCTAAAATAAAATACAGCCTTAAATGAAAAAACTGGACCATGATTTTGAAATTTAATGGATGGGAAAAAAGTGTTATATACCTAGTTTAGCTTCAATGGCTGGATGGTGCCGCTATATCCTTTGTTAACTTAATCCTTTTACATTATCCTTTTATTTAGTGTAGTTGCGTGCGCGCGCTCTCTTTACTTGTTTAATTGACGTGTGTACTTATTTCGCAATTTCAAAGTTTTAAAATTTTAAGATTGAAGATGTCAGGACATTAAAAGACGCTTTGGAAAACCTAAACACACGAGAAGGATCCTCACGGTCTCTAATTACCGGAATAATCTTACCCCCCAAAATCCCGAAAATGTGCGATCCCATTCTAGTAACTCAACTGAAAATGCAACCCCATTATAATCAATACAGTCGTGAAAATGCCACTCCATCCAGCGGCACATCCCCATTAGCCCATGACTAGGAAGTAGCCCCCCCCCCCCCCCCGGGGCCCAACCCCCCTAAAAAATTAGAAAAATTCACCCCAAAAGAAAGAAATAAAAAAAATATGTGGGGGTGGGTGCAAAAAAAAAAAAAATTTTTTTTTTTTTTTTTACAAAAAAAAAAAAAATTTTTTTACAAAACACAATATATTTTTTCTTCTTTCTCTCTGACTCTTTGTAACCCCCCCCCCCCCCCCGGGGGACAAAGCCCCTTAAAAAGTTTGAAAACTTGCCATCAGAAGCAAGGTACTAAATAAATTAGGTGCGGATCGTGCAAAAGAACTCAATACTGTTTTTTTTTTCTCCAGAAAAAAAAAAAAGTTTCGTCGGAAAACACATAACGTTTTTCTCCTAGTGTCACCTGGGCTCTTTATTACACGCGGTTTAGAGTTTTCGAGTTAAATAACTGCGATTTAAGAGCAGGCTATCTCTGGTCCCTATTTATTATTTATCAAAACCTGCTTGTTCAGAGTACAGATCAAAAGACAAATTGAAGGCCTCGTGGAATTAAGTTCTTTTGATCGTGCTTTATGAATGAATTAACTAAAGGTTAATAATGCTCCACATGACTTTGTAAAAACAGGTACCAAACATACCATGATAATCTGTCTTTTATCTTAGGGTTAGCTATGTAAGCAAAACAGAAACAGTCAAGAATACAAACACAAAATGGGTTCTTTCTCTCTTTTAGTATCCCAAAGCATTGTTTCTGGATCTCTGATAATTTCCCCCGAAACTGAAGGCCGTTTGTTTCTACACAAAGGGAAACAATTTCTTTTGGCTGAAATAAAAAGAAAGTAAATTCGAAGGAGCTGTTTGCGCGCAGAATTCTATTTTATAACCTGTTCATATCAAATTTTTAATATTGTTAAATTTGGTTAATTTAACGACCCGTTTACACCACACGTGGGTTAAAACACTTTCAAAGCCAAGGTGAAGTCAAAGCAGACATCCTTCAAGAGTTTCATGTTAGGGCCAATAGTTTAAATTTAGAAGGGAGAACGGATATTAAGACCCTCGGGCTAAAAATGAGTCACCGAGAGAGGGCTAAGAGAGTTCTTTGTCAGGAGGAAATTGTGGACCATTTGGAACAACTTGTGTAAAAATGGTTCCACAAGAAGCTAATTAAAAGAGCAGATTGTTGACCAATGCCAAACAAGACCTCATAGCACCAAGAAAGTCTTTGAAATTAAAATAAATATAACGTTAATTTTAGACAAAGATATCACAACGCAATAATCATCAATTCGAAAAATTTTTCTTCATTTATTGTAATTTAATATCAAGGATATAAAGATAAAATTTTTACACTTAAATATAAAAATATTTTACCAGCTGAAAAGTTGATTTTATTAAGACCTACTTTGCTCAAGTTAATAGTAAGAGAAATTTAGAATCTTGTTTACGCAAAACGGCAAACGTCAATTTGCACCACGTGACTAAGTTTTCCCTTTATTTGTCGTTTACTTACTACACAGAAATTAGTGAATTCATGCCAGTTTCATCCTTACGAATTGTTATCGACAATTTTTAGCCGCTTGTTTCCTTAATTGAGAAACAGTACCAACTTGAAACTGACGTTTGCCCTTAGCCGTAAACGCGATTCTAAATTTCTAAAATTCCTAAATTCAAAAATCAGACAGTCACGTCATAAACGGAACCCAAGATGGCTTAAAACTCAGGGACATTTCACTAACTATGTCAGCTTTGGCATTATGTGTTTGCTAGTCGCCTCTCTTTTAAGTCCCGGGTCAGGGCTCCCTATTAGATCTGCACTTTATTTTTTTCTTTTCACTTGGAAAATCCTATTTGAACCTTTTAACCTTTTCTCTCCGTAGATGAGTCTTGTTAACTGGTTTTAGCTTTTGAGTCTGTGGACGAAACCCTGTAGTGTGACTATTCAATCGAAAAGTCTTTGGCAGTAACTTTCACATGCTATCATTTGTCTTTGTACATTTTTGCAAAATGAAAGCATAATATTCGAAACTCGTAGGTCAGTACGGTCAGCGGTCAGCTAA
The DNA here is from genome assembly GCA_942486025.1 of Porites evermanni. Taxonomy (NCBI): domain Eukaryota; kingdom Metazoa; phylum Cnidaria; class Anthozoa; order Scleractinia; family Poritidae; genus Porites; species Porites evermanni. The sequence continues at coordinate 7,812 of CALNXI010000624.1, read as the reverse complement.
AATTAGAAAAGATACAAGAAGTAATAATAATAATAATAATAATAATAATAATAACAAATAAAAATAGTAATTTATTATCATTATTATGATAATAAGAACTTTGCTGACACTTTATTATTCAAGGCTTGAAGCCTTTGTCTCAGCACAATTGCCTCACTAAACTATCCGTTAAGTTCGCTTCTCTCTTGATGCAAACGCTGGCAACAGAACTCTTCATCAAAAATCCCAAGGCCGCATTCATCATTCGCATGGGAAGTGTTCTTTTCATTCCAAAATTAAAATCTGCTGGTGAATTGAGCTTCTTTTGTTTTCTCGTCAATCAGTCTTAAACTTTAAACTCCATCTTCTTGTTTTTACGTGAATTTATTTGACTGTAATTTATCATTATGGCATCCGCACATTTCAATTTCGCTCGTCAACCTTTTTTTGGTTTCGTAATTTCTCCCGAAGCTCAGAAACAAGCATTTTCTCTTTATAAATCCTTTCCTTCGATTCTTCAACACTCATGTTTGAGTATCTAAACGATTGCTGTCTGGAAGGCGGCATTCGTTCCCGCTCAGGTAAAGCCGGCGTTATTCTTTCGTCAGGAAAAGAAAACATGTCAGGGTTAAGAAGTTCGTTCATACTCCGTGTTGGCGTATGGTTTGTCGGACTGTAGGGAGGTTGAGAGTGCGATTCATTCAAACTATTCACTGTATCGATTATTTTAACTTCCATTGCTCGAGGAATTCGCATGTGATCGACAAATGATGACGAAAACATGGCTCTTGAATTGATATTGCCGTTATGTAGATAGTCGATGAATGCTTTTGGATAGTCTTCTATGAGATATTTTGGCTGATTTTGCTGCGGGCAAGGTCTGAAACAAAAAAAACAACAACATTTTTTTGTATAAATAAACGTCATTTATTTCACGGTGCTAAAGATGATTGTTCTCTGTTTTATACCGCGATGTATCATTGTCATCGTCATCGTCAACATTGTCATCATGATTATCATCATAACCATTATTACGTCATCTGGACATCTTCATTATAACCAACAACAACTTTATTACCATCATCGCCATTATCATTATCATCATCATCATCGATACCAGCCAGGGGACAACAACGTGAACAACAACATCAATAAAAACTCTATATTCTATATAATGAAACCCCCAGAAACTATCAAACGATCATCATTGTCATCAGATGTCGGAGGTTTTGCCAATTTCTTATCAAAGGGGCTATTTTCACGGCTGTTAGTATTGGCAGTAANCTTCGATTCTTCAACACTCATGTTTGAGTATCTAAACGACTGCTGTCTGGAAGGCGGCATTCGTTCCCGCTCAGGTAAAGCCGGCGTTATTCTTTCGTTAGGAAAAGAAAACATGTCAGGGTTAAGAAGTTCGTTCATACTCCGTGTTGGCGTATGGTTTGTCGGACTGTAGGGAGGTTGAGAGTGCGATTCATTCAAACTATTCACTGTATCGATTATTTTAACTTCCATTGCTCGAGGAATTCGCATGTGATCGACAAATGATGGCGAAAACATGGCTCTTGAATTGATATTGCCATTATGTAGATAGTCGATGAATGCTTTTGGATAGTCTTCTATGAGATATTTTGGCTGATTCTGCTGCGGGCAAGGTCTGAAACAAAAAAAACAACAACATTTTTTTGTATAAATAAACGTCATTTATTTCATGGTGCTAAAGGTGATTGTTCTCTGTTTTATACCGCGATGTATCATTGTCATCGTCATCGTCAACATTGTCATCATGATTATCATCATAACCATTATTACGTCATCTGGACATCTTCATTATAACCAACAACAACTTTATTACCATCATCGCCATTATCATTATCATCATCATCATCGATACCAGCCAGGGGACAACAACGTGAACAACAACATCAATAAAAACTCTTTATAATGAAACCCCCAGATACTATCAAACGATCATCATTGTCATCAGATGTCGGAGGTTTTGCCAATTTCTTATCAAAGGGGCTATTTTCACGGCTGTTAGTATTGGTAGTAATGCTTTTTATTCGCTATAAAACTTAACTTTAGGGAAAAAGTTATTTGTAAATGATAAAGTTGCAGCTTTTTGCCCAACATTTCAAATTGTACAAACAACAAAAAGAAAGAACGAATCCACGCCTTTCTCCTCACACATGTTGTTTTAAAGTGTAGTATAATCCACGCGGCCGCAGTTGTCTGTAGAAAATTTTCCTAGTGTATTGTTGAATTGGCACTTTTATCAAGTGACCAGCATAAGCGAACGCGATCGTTCACGTGGTATACAGTGCCTTCCACTTGCTCTCGTCGCGTAATTCAAATACCAAAATTTTAGCGCATTGTTTATTATTTTAAAAATTTCTGCTTGCATAGATACCTTTGATTGCCTCTCTTCTTTTGACAGCAGATGACATAGCTGTAGTAAATAGCAACTATGACCAAGATAATAACAAGAAAACCAGCGATGCACCATACCAAGACAATACCGTATGGAATATCTTTCAAAAAAAAGGCAAGATACATTTTTAATTAGAACATGAATAGGCTCCGCTAGTTCATTGGGTTAATATTACCTATAACGCGACTTTTTTTCGCTAAGGATCTTGACATTAGTGCCTGGAATGTACTTTTAACTGTCAAGTTCACAGCTTCGAAAATGAACTTTGAAAAAAAAAACTGTTAGGCCAAGAAGTTTTCAAAAATCGAAATCGTAATCCGTTTTAATCTTCGTTAAGTTTGTCCATCCATAACTTCTTTTAATATTTTGTGTCGTTATTTTTATTTATGTTTTTATTTGGTGGCAGCTCTCACTGTTTGAAGTTTGCTAAAATTCGTTACACCGTGGCTCCTTTAATTCTCCACCTTTCTAAATCCTCTACCATAGACAAACTACACGGGTTTTTAACTTTGAAAAAAATGCGGATTTAAATAAGGGTGTAGTAATTTAACTGCAAAGTTGTGCTGCATCGCGGAAAAGTATACTTTCCGAAAGATAAAAGATGATGAAATAATTGGGGGAACTAACACCGGAAAATGAACAGTGCAATTTGCAAAAGATTTCTATTGATATCAGTGGCGGATCAAGACATTCAGATAAGGGTGGGGGCGGTCATCCAGACGCTGAGATAAGGGAGATGCCCGGTCTCAAAAAAACATTTTTTCGGCCCTTCGGGCCTCAGTTTAGTCTAAAAATAAGGGGGGGGGGCACCCTGGGCCCCTCCCTTAGATCCGCCACTGGATATTAACACGAAAGATGTGTTGAACACAAATGGCTTAGTCGAAGGAAGTTTATGAAAAGTACTTAATTTCCGCAAGGAAGTTTTCGTCCTGATCCTGCTCTAAACACAGGCCCTCTTAGGGAAGTACGTATGTCCTTAGTCTAAATTTCAAAACCGCGCGCGCGGGTCGTTTCGCGTAACGAGGAGGAGGCCATGTCGCTGTCGGTATTTCACTCATTATATTTGCTATTGTCCTCGCTGCTGTCGCATTTTCAACCCATCTACATGTCGTTTGTTGCTATTTCATCAGTTTTAAGGTGACGTTACACGGGACGATTTGCAACGACGATGTTTAGCGCAACACAACGTTACAACATTGTTGCGACATCGTTTCGAAAGGCTGCAACATTGTTCCAACATTTGAACCCTGTGTTGCGCTAAAAATCGTCGTTGCGAATCGTCTCGTTTAAAATCACCTTTATGTCGCTGTTTCAAGCCATGTATTTTGTCTAAAGGGCTCTAAATATTCATTTATTCATGCTTTCGAGTTTTAGTGACTTCATGTGTATACTCATACATATAATATCACCTTTTGCTTCAGTTGTCGGCGAGATAGTTGTCCCATTTGCCATAGCAACCTTAAGGAAAGAAAAAAATCAACAAAACGTTTCATTTTTATACTACATGTCATATTTTTACGTACAACACAATCGTCTTAACTCAGGTCGGGTAGTAATGTCCATAGGATTGAACTCACTAAAACTAGTTTGACTCGTCCAAAACCAGTGTGTTTGTAAGTAGTTTGTTAATGGGTTCATTTTACTCCATCTTTAACTTTAGTCAATTATAACTGCTTCTGCTATTTTAAGCGTCTACTTCCGCAGGATATAGTGGCCTCCGGTAGCAGCCGGCTCCCCCATTATCAAAACCATTAGTGTAGTCAAGGGTACCCAACGATGGTTTCCTCCTAAATGCATTGAAAACACTTTTTAGGCTATCCAGAGTACTTTAAGATCTTTAGAAATACGTTCTAATCGGCGCCATAAAATTTATATCTGTTCGGTCGCCCTAGGGCAACTTAATAAGTCTTTTCGAAATTACCAGGGCTTCAGTATTATTTTCCCGAAAATTTTAGATGCAATTTAAAGTTTTACGAAAGTGAGACTTTTTCTGATTCCCCTTTCCATCACATTTTCGAATCCGAAAATTTTAGGTTTCCTTTTTCCGCAAAAGAAAAAAGCTTAATCCGGGGGATGAAATGCGAAGAATTAAACTTCAGAAAATCGTAGGGAATTTATTAGATAAGCTTAGAAAATTGTAGGTGAATGGAACGGTCATCTAGAAATCTTTAGCCTTCCTCAAGGTACAGCAAATTGTACGCAAGTTTTGCTTCTCCGAACATACTGTCGTTGGATACCCCTGTATAGTGTAGTCTATTCAGAAGGTTTCGAGTGCCTGCGACGCAGGCAAAGGATATCACTGTTTTAGGTCATATCTGTGCTGAAGTCATTGCTTGCCTTTTGATATATACAAAATGCTCCCAGCCTTGTAGAATTAATCAAAAAATTTTCACTAAGGAGCACTATAAACCTTCAGTAATAACTGTTTAGGTGATTTTTGCAGGTTATATAGCATTAAAACTTGAAAATGTGTTTCAATGCATGTCCATCTTTGCCATCCATCGAAACAGACAACGGGAAACAGAATTCAATGCTTAAAAAAAATTCTTAAATGACAAACCAGGACCATTATTTTTGGAATTCAATTGCCGCGAAAACAAGTTTTCAGCTTTTTTCAAAATAAAGCAAATGGGGTGACATATAGGTGGCTTTAATTATAACTACTTCTGCAATTACATTGTAAAGGTCACTTTGTGATGGCTATCTTGAGAATCTGCATCTGATGTGCGTGTGATGCTGATCGACATTTGGCGCTTATAGGAAAATTTATTTGCAAATAGGGTTTTTTTTATCCCTCTTCTTCGTGTTGAGTTGTTTTTGTAAGCTTTTGTAACCGTGTGGGCCTACGACTTGGGGTGGCATTTATTCACATTATACCCGATACCCTTTAGGGAACTTGTGCCGGCCCATGTGACCAGGTATCCATGTGAGCGTCACTTACCGGAGAAAAGGCATAAAAATAGAGGCGACCGCACCGAAGGTCAACTGTCAATAGGCAATTTTCATTGTCACAATAACCTTGCCTGCTTCGCAAACACTCTAAACCTGCTATGTATAAATTGTCTAGAAGATGCGGGGGCCGGCTGCAATACAGGCTACAATAACCTTGCAATGAAATAGTTTTTAATTTTCAGTCTGTGAGAGAAAGACTTAACGTAGGACTGCTTTTATTATATTACACAAACATTCATAGAAGTAAAAAGTTTGAAAAAAAAAGTTATCAGCCCCATAATTTACGGTCTTCCCAAATGAAAACGCAGTTTAGAGTTTGCAACGATATGTTAAGAATACATGTGTGAATTGAGCCCTTCTCGAGCACTTTGTATTTGTTAACAGTCAACACACATAAGGGTGTTTTTTTTTTTAAGTAATGGACCATCCAAATTAACAAGCACAACCGCATATTATTCTTTTTTCAATGATGTTTTTTGTACTAAATATATACTATGTTTGTTGCGTTCTTAATTTTACTGAACAGCGAAAGAAAGTTGTTATTTTATAACTACTCCACTCACTTCCAACGTTAACTAAGCCTCTCTTGTTGTCATTTTAATAGCAAAATAACAAAAATTTATTCAGTACCGCAAAATTGTAAATAACATGAAGAACAATGAAAACAACTTCGCGATCCGCGAGTTAACTCTACAACTTCAGAACAAATTTGAGGCTCTTTGTCCTCTAGAAATAACTAGTATTTTTCTTTAACACATTGTTTAAGGAAGGCAGTTATATCTTGCTTTCGTAAAATCATTCGGAGAAACATATCAACCAATTTATCACTAAACTTCATTATCAAATCTGCGCGACATCGTGGCAAAAATTTTAAAAATGGTTGAGGTGAAAACAAGATGATTTTTTTAGTTAAAGATAGCTTCCTGTTGCGTTTCGCTACCGTCCTGAGTCTAATTATCAATTTATCTCATTCATCGTCTTAGTGTATTTCTAATAAACTAAACTTTGCGTTTGTAGAGAAATAACACATTTATAATTCAACACTAATAATTTGAATTTTACTTTCATTATAGCGTATTTAAATTTTCGCCTTATAATTTTTTTTTATCCTTGCGCCTTTTTGCATTCATATTCTTTTAGTATTAAATTAATTTTTGCCGAAATGTCCACATTTAAGAAATAAATCAACGCTTATGTTATTCTACCGCTAAAATTCGTAAATTTGTTGCCTTTAGCGCCAATATTCCTGCAAGTTTTGATGTCATTAAATCCGATTAACGCTAACGTTTCACTTACCTCACGTTTAGCCACTCACGTAAAATTCCATGACGCGGTTGATGATTCAGGCTCCCAATTCCGATCGCGAATATCAATGAAAAAATAAATGCAAGGGATAGCTGCTTACCATAGAGATCCTTTGTTGAGTGTACTTTGCAAAACTACTTCGAGAAATTTAAAAATGAGGATGGCCAGTAGTTTTTTTAATCCTTCCTTGCAGTTACGACAATCAAACCACAGCCGGTTCTTACTATAACCTGCTGATTAAAATTCGGACTGGGATTAAATTGCTATAGATTTTTCCCTTGGTCGGTCAGGCGAATATAGCCCAGCATGATTCAGCGATAATCAACGTCCAATATTATTCGGTGTGCTGGCTTTTAACCACCACGAGAAAAAATATTTACCCAAAATTTCGTTGGTGCCGAGACAGTCGAGAGAGTTATAAATGAACAGACGCTTTCAAAACAGTGTTCATGATTTCTGCTTGAAAGGAAAAATAATAAAGGAACGGAAGCGAGCCCGCGAGGATTTGCGATTATTCGTGGCCAATCAGGTTTTCAAGTGTTGTTCATTAAAAAAAAGTATAATTATAGTATTTTTCCTGAAAGCGGCGAGCAACGTCGCTGGCTGCGTCGTTGAAAACAATTCACAGCCGGCAGGTGATATCACCAAATATGGAATAAGACAAAGCGTTCAAAACATGGTTGGTGAGAACTGAAAGTTCCGAATGAAAATGCATTAGCATCGTCTTCTTAAGAATTAAATGCTTCTTAGATACTCGACATTTTTCTTTAGCTAATACCGTCATTTTCAATTGGCATTAGGTTGTAAATTATCTCTCTTAGTTTTGTGTAATTAAAATGGTATGCTTTTGCCATAATATCGCGTTTTAAACCGAACATGATTTGCATTCAGTTCTTTATTTCGTAAACAATTCATTTTCAAGAAAACATGTTTGGTCTATGATTTTTCCTGTGCATGACTTGCAGGTAGATCTTGGCAGTGAGGATCGAATGGTAGAATTTGCAGCTTTAAAATTTTGATAGAGACTGATAATATTATTTACAGCAAAAACTTGTTGAAACTCAATTTTAACTTGCTATTTTCCTTCTTCAGGTCGTATTCCTTACGTAATTTTTCTTTTATTTGCTCTCTACATTTCAATAGTA
>CALNXI010000623.1:164918-218919 GCA_942486025.1 Porites evermanni | reverse complement strand
GAGTTCAGACCGGTGGTCTTCCCGCTCTTAAAAAATTGGGCCCTTTCCCCGAACCCCCCAAAGCAGACAAAAAACCAAAAATTTACCCCCCTTGGGGGGCGCCGAGCCCCCCCCTCTTTTTTCAATGGGTTTCCCCCCCCCCCCCCGGAATATACAGTTGTACCTTTTGGTTCAAGAGCATTTTAAGGTTGATTTCCTACTCTGATTGGAATGTTTTAGTAACTTTTCGGCCTTCATTTTCTAAATACAGAGTCGACTCTCTTGTAAGACAGTCACCGGCACTATCATAAGTGTCCGTCTTAAAGACATGTGACAATTGCGAAACCCTAGCGCGGAGTCGGCAGTAGATGCCTTGTGTGCAGGAGATGCACTGAAAGCTGTGACGTCAATAGAGGGTAACGCAATGTCACAGGTAGAGCAGGCAGGATCACCTCATTACATACCCAGCGAGACTGCATGTAAATACCTGTATCGTTAATTAACGTTTCAAACGAGTTCACGATGGAAGAACACGCTTTTGACAGCTCAAAGCTGCACGGATATCTGAGAGAAAACTTGGCGGACTTCCCGCCTGAAGAAGGAGAACTAAAAGTCTTCAAGTTCAGGTGAGACCGATCGATTGAAAGACGCATAAGACGCTTGATATACGAGATTTCGAGAGATTATGTCTTTTTTTTGTGCGAGTCGCATGGTTTAAACTTCCAATTGTATTTTGCATATAATCAGAATACATTCTTAAGTATCCCTGATCAAAATTTTTCGGCAAATGTTTCTCATCATGCTCACCCTTCGAAAATTACTTTCTTTAAATTACATTAGTATGCATAAAAATTATCTGTTTGGCGGTGACCTTTGTTGAATAAATCGTCCTCATTCAATTGTGCACTACGGTTTGGTCTTTGAACAAAGCCCTCAAAAACAAAAACCATTAACGTATTTTATTACCTCGTGGTTGCCCATTTTCATTAACAGATTTTCTAGTTGCCGGATTTAAAGATTTAGCTTAAATTCAACCTTATAAAGTTCACCCTCGGCTCATATCCACATTCGTTACAAAACAATAGAATGTTGCCCATAAATTTATTTTTCGTGGTACTTACTACTAAGAAAAATTAGATTAGAACTGTTTTCTTTTTGCTGATTATTTGATTTGACTTTCCCACTTTTGTTCCTCCGCAATGTTTGCTCAAGGCTCCGTGTGGTCACGAAATTGTGGGGAAGGGTCATGAGTGACGACACAAAGAACGGTTTCGTACGATATTTGATTAGAAACAGGCGATGTCACGCTATTTGTTACCTTTTTAAAAGCTAAAACTTTACTTCATATCAATTGAATTCCAAAAAAGTAGTCCTGTTTTGATATTAAAAAATTATATTCAGGTATTAAAACGTCTTCTGTCAGTCTGTTGCAACTGATGACAAGGGATGGACATGGATTGAAACTTAAAAAAGCGGGGCCAACTTTTTCAACTTTTCCTTGTTGCAGGCATCCCTCCCTTGCTATTCCTTGCCATCCGTTGCAAGTAAGGCATTTAACAATTATTGCACGAGGTTGAGCAAAATATCGTGATTTGTCAGTGGCGAGCACTGGATCGGCTGAGGCAAATAATTGATATGGGAGACACTGACAAATCACGATATTTTGCGATTACCGAATTCAATAACTGTTTTATCCTTCAGTCACCGAGTTTGTTTTTTTATAAATATCCTCGGGAAACTGCCATTTTCACGCAAGAGCAATCGCAAGAAGGAGAAAAGCGTGCTTTCATTTGCACATGAGCAGAATATTATTTGTAGTCGGCAAACTTCGGCAAACACAGTTGGACGACATTGCGCACGAGCAGACCATTATTTGTAGGCAGTTATTTGCAGGTCATATGGTGGGCTCTCTGCCAATGAAAAGGTAGTGCTCCCTGATGAAATTTGTTTGATAATTTATCTCATTCATATCTCTAACGGAGCCTTATTTGAATGACCTAAAACAGCAAGATCGTCATGAGCCCAAGTCGTCATCTGGGGCACCCACTACTTCACATGCATGAGCCAAACCTAATACTAATAAGCAAAAGCCATAAATTGGTCATTTGTAGCCAGCAAACAGGCTTATTCGTTTGAATTGAGAGAAGGGGAGCGAAAAATCGCGAAGAGACGGCCTGTAAAAACATGGAGGAGGGGAAGTGGTGGAATGGAGTTGCATAAGGTTCGGCTCATGTAAAGTGCGGCGTTTGACCCTGGCCTAAGGATCGTAAGGTGCCACTTGTTTAATAATAATAATAATAATAATAATAATAATAATAATAATAATTTTTAACCAGGAGGCTCTCTCAACAGGGTGATTTTCGGAGAGCTCCTGAAAATAGAAAATATAAAAAGATAAAAAGAAGCGTAAAACGATAAAAAGCCTCAAAAAAACTTCCCTCACTAAAAACCTAAATGATCACAAAGAACTATTAAAAATATTATAAAATTAGCGCTAGATAGTCAGAAAGTCATTTGATTTTCTTAGAAGATATATAAAACTGTTCAGAGTTTAACAACACTGAAAATAACTATAAAAATTACGTTTAAAATACTCGAGGTTAAGCTTTTAAGCACAGATCTAGACTGTTTCAGTCTTTAACAGCTTTATAATGGGTCCTTTGTTTTCCCTAGTTTCTTCTTACACGGGGCAGTCTCAAGTTATCTTTGTGTTGTGTATCGTAGCCGTGTACATCTTTATTACCAATTAATTTCATTTATATCAACTTGCTTTGAATTGAGAGACAAACTTAGCTTATCTCCGGAATAATTAATCCTACTGATGGTCAGAAATAAAAAATGATTAATAAGTTTCAAATTATTTTAAATATTTAATTTACAAGGAATCAATGAGTAATTTCAAGTAGCTTTTGCGATACTGTAATACTTTGTTATGGTCATGCAAATAAAGCTTATCATTGTTGTTGTTGTTGTTGTTGTTATTTGCTAACAGATCCATACTGTGAGCTGAGATCTCATTAACACATTTATAAACGTAAAGCCAACGATGAAAAAGTCTGCGTTTCTCCAAGGTTAACCAACCAAGGGCTTCAAGCGCATCGGTGGCAGATGAATGAAAAGGGCGGTCTAATATAGTTTTGGCAGCCTTGTTCTGCAGGAGTGGTAAATTGTTCATGAGAACAGCATTGCCCTTATCCCCCCAAACATTGTCGGCATAATCAAACACCGGGAGAATGAGACTGTTAAAGAAAAGAATACGCGCACTACGTGGAAGCAAACTCTTAATTCTCCGTTTAAGTCCTAAGCGTTGATTTATCTTCGTGGAAATATATTCAATATGCTCCGTCCAGGTAAAATTTGAGGACAAAGAAACACCCAACGCCCTCAACTTCTTTGTCATATACTTAGAGAGATATAACGGTGGAAGCACGCAATTTGCGATCGCTGTCAATAAGCATGGACTTGGTGCGCAGACTAGGTGCACTGATTCCTATGACTCAGGTAGAATTGAAACCACTGAACAGCATTAGGAGTTACATCCCACGGAAGATAACTTGGCGAACAGGATACTGTCATCCACAATATCGAAAGCCTTTGTTTTTGCAATGCTTGCGTTTAAACTGATCTGATTAACAACTGGGCTCCTGGTTAAAGTGGACACTCATTGTTAAAATCCATATCGTTCAAACTGAACTTTGTTATGAATCCTTGTTGATTATCTCCTTGCAGTGCTGGAACTTCAAATCCTACCTTTCTTCTTCGAAAGAATGGCAAAGAATTCGTGTTGAGGCATAAATCACCAGTTGAAATGTATGTTGGATACCACAAGGTCAGTTGAGTTGCTGTGTCAAGTTCTCAAATCACATTTCTAGTTGGAAGACGGGCGAAGTTGATTAGTCAGGGAGTGAGGTACTCCATAAAGGACGGAAAAAAGCGGTTCATTTCATAACTCACAGTGATACAGTGTAAAAAGTATCAAGTCCGAGCATTATTTAATGTAATTCACGTAATAAGCAGATAATAAACCGAGACCTATTACGAATAAAAGCCGTTTCGTTTTTATTTTATATTTCAATTAGTAATTTCGACGAGTTGCCCTAATTTGCACAAATCAGAAGGATTCTGGTATTAGTAGAAAATGACGTCATCATCAATGGCATATTGTGACACGCGTCCTGTATACCAATAGATTTACCAATGCATAATTACAACAAATCGATAGTGGCCTTTTTCTCGGGCAAAAAAGAATGGATTTAAAATCGTAATTTTTTTATAATTTAACAGGTTGATGTGGAATACAAAATCATGTCTGCCCTCAGTGGTGCTTCTGTTCCGGTTCCTAAAATGTACCTATTCTGCGAAGACAAGACAGTTATGGGCCAAGAATTTTACGTAATGGAATATATCAAGGTACAACTTTCGACTTTCGACTTTCGACTATCAATTATTATATCGCCAAATCTGAAAAGAGGTCGTTCTCTCGGCCCATGATAATTGATAAGAACATATCCCTCTTCTTTCTCAAAATAGCTCGGTGTAGTCGTTCAGAGTTAGTGTTTACGTTCCTATTGTCTACCTCGCCATGTAGTTGTGGTAATAGCATTATCTTTCTATTCGGTATGGTATTGCCGTTTCTCCTACGAGCTCGGGTGACTTCATCCTCGGAGACCCAGGGGCAGATTGTGGGGGCGAGGGAAAGTCTAAGCGGGCTGAAAAATATGACTCGAAGAAAAGTAAAGAACGGCGAGAAGAGCTCTTCTCGCCGTTCTTTACTTTTCTTCCTGCCATATTTTTCCGCCCGTTTAGACTTTCCCTCGCCCCCACTTTCTGCCCCTGGGTCTCCGAGGATGGGGTGACTTACCCTTACTTGTACAAGGGAAGAGTTATCGTAAGGTCTCCGGTTTTTCAATTATATACGAAGTTTTACAAGGACACAAAGAACGGCCTCATGGCAAACTAACATGCAAATTAATCTGATTTTTCCTTAGGGTCGTCAGTTCCCGGATGCCAACCTTCCAGGCGTCCCTGTTGACCAAACTAGGGCTATCTTTGAGGCTGCAATTAGAACTTTGGTACAACTTCAAACTGTGAACACAGACGGACTTCATCTGGAAGGACTTGGTGACAAAGAGAACTACTTCCAAGCAAGGGTACATAATCAAAAAGGTTTTAATTTAAAGAATAAAAATACTTTTTACAAAACCAACGATACTAAACAGAACAATAGCATCACATAGGAGCAACCGGTCACTAGCCGGAGAAAACCAGCAAAACTCAGTTGATCTTTATATTCTCATGTCCAAACCGGAAATGTTTTTTAAAAGTTAGCAAGCTTCTCTTGGTTTGTTTCAAAAAGAGGTAGGGGGCATGGCTAGTAGACATGGCTGGTATAAAAACAAGAATAAACGTCATTTTTTCTACTGCTTTTTCCAGCTCGAAAAGCTCTACGAAGGATACAAACGAACCGAAAGGAAGGCAGTTCCAAAGGCTCATCAATTAATGGAATGGCTAAAAAATAACTTGCCAAAGGAAAACAGGAAACCCGGTACGTAAAACATGATCAAGAATTAAATACTTAATAAAATCATGTAAAGAATTGAAATCAGATTTAAAATGATAAATCTTGGTTTGATGTAACCCTCCCTCGTCAACGTGCGCTGATGATGTTGAGTCTATAGACGTTGCAATGTCGTGAGAATATTCTCACCTATCAGATGAGCGCCGTTTCGTTTCCTCCGTTTGCTTCTTAAAGCTTTCAGCGCGCGTGGTAGATGGTTCCAGTCAAGATGGCCTCCACGTCGACATTATGGAGAAAGTGCAAAAAAAGGAATCATTACAGTAATAGCTTTCCTTGAGTAAACTATAGCTAAAACTATAAAGGAACTAATGAAGGCCATTAAAACAATTATCATGATTTGAAAGACAGTTGAAAAGTTCCTAGTTGGTGAAAAGTGTAAGTTAATTTAGAATTTTATATTTACGTAAAAGGTGCGAGACCTGAAACGGTAACAGTCTCTTCAGAGAAAAAAAATGGTCGAAGCTGGTAGTCTTAATTGTTATAGTTTATTTGATTTCAGTTATTTACCACGCCGATTACAGAATTTCAAATATGATATTTAAGGAAGACGAGGTGGGTTTAAGATTTATCTTTATATACAAATCAGATTAATAAGCTATTACGCGGGATAAGAGATAGAAAAGAGTAGTCTATCCTTCTGAGCAGTCCTGATACCCCAAATATTGCCTTTCCTCTGCAAGGAGAAACGACGCTGATATCCCTTAAAATAAGGGTTGATCGAACTGAGGGACTTGAGGGACTCTGGGACAAAAAAACTCAATGTTTCTTCCATAACTAACCTTGAAAGACGTTTTTTTTCCTCCGGAGCAAATTAAGAAATGAATAAGTTAAAGTAAAGTTGCAAAAGAAAATACCTATCGCTACTTTACGCCGTCATCAACGTTACATGTCATCCCTACATGTACATACATGCACTCATTCCTAAGAGGCTGTTTTGATTCTCTAGATTCAAGAACATTGTTCTCGCGGCTCCACTTACCAACGCGCTTAAGTCCCCGCTAGTTTATTGCAAGCTAGGTGTGTAGAGTGAGTTTTGAGTATTTTCCTTCTCGTTTAAGCCCCAGATTCTGGCCGTCATAGACTGGGAAGCAGCTTGTTGGGGGCATCCATATGAGGACCTGGCCTATTTTTGTTTTCCGTTTCACTTTCCCGCTGAATTGGAAGTCTTACCTACAGGAAAAGTAGGTAGGTGTCCTCGCTGATTTGAATTTTGGACTTAACAAGGCAATGCTGTCTCAGTGCGACCTTTGTTATCCCAGACCTTTGTGCCTCCTTTTAAAAATCTTTGCCCTGGTCACATTAAAAATGTTAGAACTAACCTTTTTCACCTGACGAAATGACGTCAGAACGCACAGAAGCTTAGTCGACGAGGAGATCCTAGGATTTTTAACTGATATCATTTATACACAAGGCAGTAAACTAATTATATATATAAAAATCACTCCGCTAACGTTGTTTGTTCAACCAACTATATTCTATGAAGTGCAAAACACAGTAGTTTTTTACTTTATCCCAGGCTACTACTCAGAAGGAATTCCCAGTGAAGAGTCACTACTCTCGCTGTACTGTCAGCTTTCTGGTGAAACACTTCCGCTGCCAGACTGGACATTTTTCCTGGGGTTGACATTTTTCCGTGTCATCGTAAATATCCAGGTGGGTGTAAGAACGAAAAAACAAATAGAGGAAACAGATGTTTTCTTTAGAATAGGGGATCCGCAAGAGATGCTTACTGCAACTTGAGGCAACCCTTCATTCCACTCTTTCACTCTTGGGATTCGTAAACAGCTGTGAAGTGAAAAGTGGTACCTCAAGGTTCTTTTTTGTGACCTGACGTTGAGTCTCATAGTGTCGACTTAACACGTTTCCATCCGCGACACTTGCCGTTTAGCTGCGCTGTTTTCTTAGAGCCCTTTCCAAAAGTCAGGACTGGCCAGCCGGACCACCGGTCATTTTGTAAATGAAATGGCTTTTCTTGAGAGTTTTCGCCCCCAAAATCTATCACTTCCGTGATATATGATATTTAGGAATAGACTGATCTGGCGGAAAAGTTCTGATTTGTGGTAAAATTCTCTTTACGACTGGACTGGACTACCTCAACCCGGTGCCCAGGGCTTTTCCATTTTTAAGGGAAAAGCCCTGCGGACGAGGTTGAGACTACCTGTCCAATTAATCTAACTTATCGCAAGCGCCCTTACTCATAAAATCTTGCACCACACGTACATTACCCATGCACAAATGGCACTGGCGTGGGGTAGGGTGGGGGGAATGCCGTATTGAAGGGACACAGTCAGCTGATGCACATGCGAATGAGGTACACGCTTTTTTAATCTGGCAAAAACTACTGTCGAGGTCATCAGTGCGGACCCTAAGCTGACTGTGTTCTTTGAAGTACTCTGTAACTGCTTAATATAATACATCCACAAAGTGTTAAAATTCTCTATCATTTCCTTACTTTTTCAGACCGTGCTAGCCCAGCTTACTGATAGCCCCGTTCCATTCCCTTTCCCTGTCGAGAGTATAGCTAATATGCTTGAACCACTGGCAGACTACGCCTGCAGTTTCGTAGGAGTTAAATAAGATCCGTCAGGTGGGATGGTTCGTGTATCATACACCGAAGGCAAGCCTCTTATTACACCCTGGCTAAGCGTAAAACAAACTTCTCTAAAATTCCTCATTTTTATGATTTATGCTGCTGATTTCCATGGAGACTAACACAGAGAACACTAAAACCAAAGCCAAAGTTATGAAGTGATCCTGATCTCAGCAAGGAAACAAAGGACGGAGATTACTACGTATGCACGACGGTTCAAAGCGACCAAGTTAATAGCAATCAGATAATTTTCATTAATCAGCTAAGTTTTTTTTAGTGATTCAAAGTATTGTCGGCCGATTCTCGGTGAGAGTAACTGTGAATTCATTACCCTCTTGGCTCTTCACATTTTCATACCCGAACAAGTCACTGAAAAGCTGTGTTCAAAAGATGCATTTTATTTATCCATAATTCTAAGTTAGGAAGTCTTCGTAAATGTTGTTCAATTGTTGCGACGATTACATTGTATAGCTGAAATTTTAGTGTATCAATATATGAATAAGCTGTACGTGTTTCAATCGTATATATTTTCTTGACGACTGAATGTAGGCTTGTAAGGTTTTAAGGGTATTTCAACAATATCAAATCTTCTGTCATCACTAGTACTGAAGTAAAGGCCGGTCCTCTCTAGCGACGGAAGCAGACAAGCATAATCATAAGCATAAGAGTAAGCGTAACGCAAGTATAGAAATAATAAAGAGCATAAGACGCTTATGCACTGGTGAGGACAGCGTGACGTAAGCGTAAGAATCATCCCATATATGGGAATCCGAATTCCGGTATCTAGGAAATTTTTGCCTGTGGAATCCGGAACCCTGGGACTTGGATCCGGAATATAGTGTTCAAGAAATCCAGAATCCCACTAACGATTGGAATCCGAAATCCAAGTTTCACTGACAAAGTCCGGAATCTAGTAACTAGAATCCGGAACCCACGGCGTGTAATCCAGAATCCAAAACCGTCTTGGATTCCATTACACGGGGCGAATAAGAAAAAGGCAAGGTTTTGATATTCTTATGTTTATGACGGCTTATACTTATGTCAAGACCAGGGCGGATCCGCCCTGGTCAAGACCGTCCTCACTAACGCATGAGCTCCTAATGCTTATGCTTATATGTACGTCGCTAGTGAGGACCAGGAGTTACAAATTAAGAAATTAATTCCTTGTGCAATATTCTATTTTGTCTTTCTCGGATTCATCGAAGTCTGATATCCATGGATGATTTAGGGCTTTCAAAGCCGTGACTCGCTTGTGTGGGTGAACTACAAGCATTCTCTTAACAAGATCTGTGGCGTCATCGGATACTTGATCCCAATAACGCGCAGCCATGTTATAGCGTCCCTCTACTATCAGCGACATCAGCTTTTGATTATCATTTTGCCAAAACGGTGGGTACCCCACAAGTAACAAGAACATTATCACTCCGCATGCCCAGATATCAACCGCTGTACCAATAGGATCAGCTAGGATTGTTTCAGGTGCAAGATACAATGGTGCGCCTTCTAAATCACAATTGATGGCGTCAGAGTCCTTAGGAAGGCGGCGCGCAAGTCCGAAGTCTGTCAGCTTGACGGTGGTTTTACCATTAGCGTTTTGTATAAGAATGTTGTCTGCTTTGATATCCCGATGAATAATCTTCCTTCGATGGAGGTAGTCGAGTGCTTCAATTATCTGAAAGATGAATTACATTAAAATGGTTACAATCCGTTTCAAAAAGTTCAAAGCCTGAACAAATGAATATTACGCAAAGATATAGGGGGAATTCTACAACGCTCTGGGAGGGAATGTTTACAATGTCCCCAATTTGAGAAGCGGAACGAAGAAATTTGAAGGTCTAAGGAGGAATCAAACCATCAAGCCAGATTTAGTCTGCCAAGCGTAATCGGATAAGAATTATAAGAACTTCGTCGAAAATTAAGTCTGAAGGGCGGAATAAGCCCGTGAGAAAGCCTCGCAGCAAAAATCAACTGCAAGGAAAGGAGAAAAGCAACAAATGACTCACGCTGAAAGCGCATTGAACCTGATCGCTGAATATGTAATATCCCTACAAGAAAAGTGAGCTACTGATTTACCTTGAAAAAAGTAAAACGTCAGGCTGTTTTTACTAAATGCTATGAAATGTATTTCCGTCTTTTTGCTTAAGTTTTGCAACCATAAAAAGGTTTACCCAAATGCATTTCAGTTTGGTAGTATAGTCGTCACCAGCTCCTCACAAAAAAATGCGACAAAGCTCAGATGCGAGCGGAGTATCTTCAGCGGGGAACTGGTGAAAAGGTCTCATCGTTCCCCATCAGCTCGCGAGCGCCGGTTTTTGTTTCATGGTCAAGCTTTCCCCATTGTTTAATCATGTTCATACTTGCGTTTATGCAGTATACAGATAATATTACGACAACAATTACCACCTTTGTATTAAAGAGACTCCTTAGGGATTACTATGCCGACGTCCTATGGACTTGCTATAATGTAGTACTTTTCTCTTAAAATCCGTCTAGTCCTTGATCTTAGCTTCCAGCGCAATATGCAAACCACGATGTTATCATATAGCCGCTCTCGCTCTAACTTTCCAAAGAAAAATAAGAGACTGTTCGCAGTCTATTGGTTTATCTGTTGTGGTGACCCTGCCATGTATATGTATGTTATTATTATTATTTTTTGTTTGCTTTTCGAGGGGGGGGGGGGGAAGCTGAATAATTATAAATATAAATTTTACTTACGACCTGACACTACCCTGCACTGATACTTACCTTTTGAACGATTCGTCTCCTTTCTTCTTCGTTGAAGTCGATCTGGTTTAATATTTTATCAAAAAGTGTCTTTCCATTAACAAATTCTAGACCGACCCATAAATTGCTTTCATCATAAAAACATAGGGATTACTATGTGGACGTCGTATGGAGTTGCTTTTATGAAGTACTTTTTGCTTAAAATTTGTCTGGTCCTTGATCTTAGCTTCCAGCGGAGTAGGCAAACCACGATGTTATCTTTTAGCTGCTCGCGCTCTAACTTTGTATGTTGTATTAATAGCCTGTTTTCTGTTGATGGAGTTATATTTTGGAGGGACGCTCCCGGGTCGTGTTGATTTACTCCTATTATTGTTTGTTGTTTTTTGTGTGCAGTGAGGGTGGGGGGGGGGAAGCTGAATAAGTATAAATATAAATATTACTTACGACCTGACACTAGCCTGCACTGATACTTACCTGTTGAACGATTCGTCTGCTTTCTTCTTCAGTGAAGTCGATCTGGTTTAATATTTCATCAAAAAGTGTCTTTCCATTAACAAATTCTAGAACGACCCATACAGTGCTGTCATCATAGAAACGATTATGCATTGACACAATGTTATGATGATGTAACGTTCTCCATATATCAACTTCACTGTCGATTTGCTTCTTATCATAATTGTTATCATGGGCTTGGAATTCTTTCACTGCAAAGACGCAGCCTGTCTTTCGTTCCACGCATTTGAAAACTTTTGCAAAAGTCCCTTGTGCGATGAACTCCCTCAATTCGAAAACTTGACTAAAGTTCCTCTCAATTTTCTCCATACTAAATCTGTGGTACTTCAAGGAATCAGGCAAATTTCTGAAATAAAAAAGAATTTCTATCTTTTATTTCTCTTGAATCGGCTATATTGATTTCCTGTTATTCATTTGATTAGTTCTTTGATCTTCTCCCTCGTTAGGCCCGATCACCAGCCATCGTTAAGGAGGTAAAACCGGACCCCCTCAATCGCCGGGTTGGAAAGCGAGTCTACTCCCTTGTCTACTAAGTTTAATTCAGTTACCATATCAGGCATCCGGCCAGTAGTCTATCTGTCTACCCCACCTTAGGGCATTTAGTGCCGTCCATGATTTATCCATCTATTAATAATAATGAAATAAAATGTAAAAATCGTGGACGAGGATCCCGCTAGTTGTCAACCGCGTTGGACCCGGAAAAGGTCTTATAAGCTAAATTTTATTTGAAATTTTAGAAAAAGACTACTGCGAAACTGAAACAACGGGTAGCATCTTTTTTTTTCAAAAAATATTTCGGCTTGCCACACGTGTCAGGATTCCATGTCCATCTACTCGCCTCTCTTTTTGTCTATTCAACTTTTGATATCTAATTCATTACTTTTAAGGTCTTTTAAATTCACTCATCAAAAATTTTATAAGGGCAATATTTCACTTCGAAAAAACGAAACCTGTTGTTGTTCGTATCAGATTTTCAGTTGATCTCTACCACTTCTATTGTTAACACATCTAAACTAATTAAGAAAATCAGCTTACAATAATGCCAAAATCCTAGTTGACATCATGAATACTCTTGGAGCTGAGAACCTTCCATCTTGTTCAAATGTTTGAAGAGTAACTCAATACTAGTCACGTTTCTCTTTTCTCCGTGCCAGCAAAAATAGTATGTACGTGTCGAAGTTTCTGACACTTTCGCTATTTGCTTTGGTGTACTCAAAAAATTTGATTTCGGGTATGGTGAGACAGTTTTTCTGTCCTCCTTCTCTTGCCGTCCAGAATAAAAACAATCTCTGAGTCAGAAAGTACTAGTTTTAAAAAGTTAAAAGTTGAAAGGCGGTCTCGACTCAGTCGTCCGTATCACCCATCTATGTATATATTGGTTGACATAGTCTGTATGAGTGTTTTACAACCAATAGAAATTGCTGTAATGGTACACGTAAGGAAAGGTTTAAATTTATTGCATGATAACGCCAGACAATTTCCTTAGCTGTGCTTGTCAGCACTTCAGAACACTTATACTGAAAAAAAAAACAGCCTTAATTTTCATCTTTATCACAGAGATATCTAAATTTACACCTAAAAATATCATATCTTAATGAAAAGTGCTTGTCCTGCAGATTTCAACATGTGGATAAGATTAAAGTACATTACCGGTATATCTCGCATACAGTGATACCTTACTGCAGTGAATGCAAAACCGCACGTTACATTAAATTTTTGAACTTGAAATCACTGCCGATCTAATTGGTCTTTTTTTGGTGTCGTTCTTGAAGCTTTCTGCAAAACTGCTTATGTAATTTAATTAAAAGTTGTAGTCTGTCAGCTTCGCTCTGCCCCGCCTTACGAGCAGAGGTTTCTCTCTGGCATGATTTTTAGTCTTTTACAAAGTCGTTCGCGTCGCTTGACATTCGCGTAGTTGGTTCTATACTTGTCTTGAAATTCAATTGTTTACTACCGGCACAATATAAATCGAAAATTGCATCACTAAGTTGAAAAATAAATATTTGGCGATAATTACCCTTTGTGCCCTTCACTGATGATCACGTTGTAAAAATAGACTGACACAATTTTTTATTCAGGTTTGTCCATAAGTCACAATAAAACTTTTCTTACTTATTATGAAAAGAGTGAGCAGTTCTGTTTAAGAGATAATGACAATCAACACAGACTTACCTCAAAAGAAATACGCAGCTAATTTGAGCCAATGTAAGCACTATTCCAAAGTCACGATACCAGTCAAGGATGAAACTGTTATCAACGTGTTTGAAGATCAACACGCTAATTCGCACCTTTTCCCATTTATAGTTAAGACTCCAATCCTGTGTTTCACGACCCCCCAGTTTCTCAAGATTGAAATTCTTCGAAATGTTTGAGCGGCAATGTGGTGCCTTCGCGGTTAACACACCAATATATTGTGGGTTGCTAATACGATGTTATCGTTTGGCGGTTTGCGCCCCACAGGAAATAATTATTGTTAATACAGAACGATCAAGCCGTGACGTGGTTCTGTCGCCAACGTTAACCGCACTGAAAAATAATCATGTTAACAGACAATATGACACTATTGTTTCCCGTTTCAGCAACCAAACTCGGAACCCCATTGATTCCTCTGGATTCTTCGAGCCGGCATTAAATTCTAATATTTTTTTTCCCCCGATAACAACTAATAACAACTTGAAACAACAAATAAAATATCCTGGATAGCGGCTACAGTAAAACACAAAGAACAAAGTGGACTCCAAAGGCCGACTCAAAATCAGTCTGCCCAAGTGCCTTGAGGGCTATTTTAATTGGTCCATGTTTAGGGTGGACAACCGTGTTCTTGAATTGGCTCGGCACTGCACGCTATTTCGATCAGTCTGACTGACTATCAAATGAATAATTTCAGGTAAAAAGTCTTAAACCCACGTAGTACAATGCACGCTAATCAGCTCAAGTCTAAATCTCAAAAGCCCAATTTTTATTTTTATACGACTGCTTCGCTCTCAAAACTCGGTTCAGCTAAAAAATCAAACGTGATCGTAGCTTTTTCAGTTTACCTAACTTTTAGTAAGTCAGATGTGAGATTCATGATCAGAACAAAGTGGCGTTGTTGCCGCAAAAAAAAATTCATGATTATTAATCAGTTCGTGGAGTTTGATATTTCTTCACTCTTTTTATAAAACCATATATTAATTATTTTGACGGTTTATGTTTGTACTGTTTTGTTCCTTCCTTTTGTACAAACAATTAATTGGTCCCGCTGAGACACGTCGTCTTTACAGTAAGTGTCGTCGAAAAAGGGAGACAGAGCTGAGAGAGGTCTGGAAAAAAAGAGAAAGGAAAAGAGGAAGTCGGTTGATCATGCCCTTAGTTTGCTAAATTAAGTCTCTCTTGACCGCTTAAAGCATTGCTCGGATCACTAACGTTTCTATTTTAGAACAGTATTTAGATTTATAAAAACTTGAATTAATTACGGGATAGGCCTGAACGCTCCAATGCTCAAAATTTGGGTTAAAACGTTTACCGTCCGAATTAAAGAAAAACGGTCAGGCGGCTCACAATAATTTGAAAGGGGGAAAAATAATCAAGGTTATTTTAATTGTAGAAGAAATTCAGTTCAAATTTTCAGAAAAGCTAAAACAGATGCTAGACGGTGTTGGTTCCCTGATTGCTATTCCTTCATCACCATGATTCGTGTGCAGTCATTCTCCCCCGGGCAATAGAATAATCTGGTTTATTCAGAGGTTCTTAAACGTGACTTTAATTTCTCAGCATCAGTGGCACGCTTTTTCTCTTCGTATACTGGTCGAGTCGAGAAGACTGAATGATACATGAGTCCGGTTCCAGTGCCGTTTCAATTTCGACATCGCGAAGTCTTCTTTCTGTTTATAAGCGCTAGCTAGTTTGCACGAGGTGTGACGGCCAAAAGAATGAAAATTATTTATCTTCAACAGTTTTCTCTTCGCAGCCCCTAATTTACGAAGTCATATCCGGCTTATATATAATCGCAGAAAGACTTAAAAGGCTATTGTTCAAGGTATAATAGGGAGACCACTTTTAGCGGGTAGATGCATGGTTTTGAGATGTAAAATCAAAAGCTTATAAGTGGTCATCCTATTTAATTTATATTTCCATTTGTCTACTTTGAATTTTTTGGCTCTCACACAGTTAAACCATAAAAAATACCTTGTACACATGGTACAACTGAAACACACCCGTATTTTTTTTTTTAATATTGCTGATTCTTAGTTGTCACGTTCGTAGCGGTTTGTTGACCTTAATCACCGTGTAACTTTTTCTTGAGGTTGTCTTTTGACATGAAGAGAATCCTACGAATTCACAAACGGTTACAAAACAAACAAACAAAAATGACATTCCCTTTGCTCCAAGGCTAAAAAGCTTTTAAGATTTTTTAAGGAAAAAAGATTTTAAAAATGCTGAAATACAGACAAGTTAACGAGAATCCTGAATCATCTCTCGGTTCTGAAAACGGCTCATTAACGACTCTCTCCATCTTCTCCTAACAAACAAACAAACAAAAAATTTGGGAAAGAAGTGTGCATTTGAAATTGACGTAAATAAACGCTTTTCCCACATCAAATATATGTGTTTTTCCAGCCACTGGAAACTTTTCGCACTTCTTAATCTGGCCGCCGTGTGTGGTTTCGAATGGAAAACATTTCTACACAGTAAATTTTTTTCTCTAGCCTTTCAAGACCGCCCTTATTTCTATCATCTATGCAAAATTGCCTCAAGAAAATCGTCAGGTTTACAAATGAAACACTTTCTTTCGCCAGTGAAAATTACCAGCAAAATTTAAATTGTAGAAATTTTCTTTTAAAGCCCGCGTCACTCTATTCCCCGGCAAGCTGCAATGAACGCATTAATCCTTAAAACCTCCGGGTGCCACCTTTGTCTGAAATGAGGAATTTTGTTTTCCAAAAAAATGAAAACAAACTAAACGGAAACGGAAGAGTAGAAAATCGTACTCTGATTTATGACATATATTAAAATTCAAGACATATTTCCTCATTTTATGAAATAAATTAATATACTGAATTCTCTTCGAGAGAATCGAGTTAAAATAGTTTGCTGACAGGTGACTAGAAATGAAGACAACGGCGAGCTTTACTTGTAAAGTATAGTGAAGACTGATGACCATCTAAAATGTTTCTTTTACCTAGTAGACCGTAGTCTGCTACACAGCCGTTTTTAAAAACGGCTGTGTAGCAGACTAAGTAGACCGTGGCACTTTGCACGCAACGGAAAGAATAACATATTATTTTGATAGGGATTATTTTGAAGTGTGTAGGTTGAAAGTGATTGTGGTATGTCGATGTCTCTACCGTAAAATGACCCAGGCCATCAATGAGGAAAACGACTCAGATTAAAGAGGTTGGGCTTTCGAGACAACTTGACTGTATTCTAAACACGAGAAACACCTTTTCGATGCCTTCCACCCTGACAGGCCGGAAGCAACTCACCTTCTAATTTGGCCATGAATTTTCCGTTCTAATAGCAAATTTTGCATTCTCAGAGTCATACCAGGAAAAAAAAAAGATAAAATTGAGAAAGGAAATAGTATTGTGGGCCCGGCGGTATTGCGAATTAAAACGCCCCTCGTACAACATTGAATTCGTCTTCCTGTATTACTCCTGTTTGAAAAGTTAAGAGTCTTACGACTGCAAAAAATGAATAGAATCTGCTTAAAAACTTCAAAGTTAAACTATAATCGTGATCACTCGGAAAGTATTCGTCTGGATCTGAAAGAACCTAAGCCAGAAACGAAATCTGTATGAGGGACCCACCCAGGGGACCGGTGACCCCTTTTCGAGTAATCAAAAATTTCGGACAATAGGCCCTTTGCTAGACAGTGATCACGTAATCAACTTTCAGTAAAGACGAAAACAGTTCACTTGTGAAAAATTTTGTTAGCACAAGCTGAAAGAGCATATTAAAATTAGGAAACCTGCGAATTTTCAGCCGCGTATCTCAAAGATAGCGATTGCAACGGTGGCCGAAAGTCAGAAGCATTTGCGTGAGAAAAACAACTTTTGTCACCCAGTCATCCTTGCATGGTTTCCATACAAATCACTAGTAAATTAAATATTTCCTTGAGCATTACGGGGCTCAATCTTCTTTTCATAGCAGGCAATTTGAGCCCTTAAATGCGTGAAAGAGAGATTTAACGACAGTTTTTTTTTTAAATTTAGAATTTACAAGGATTTGTATGGAAAACCACTCAAACTTGACTGGGTGGCAAGAGTTGTTCCTTCTACTTTTCTGCGGCCGTTGTAATCGCAACATATGGCTGAAAATCTACAGGTTACCTAATTTTAAGACACTCTATCACCTCGTGCTACTAAAATTGTTGAAAAGCGAACTGATTTCGTGTTAACGGCAAGTTGATCAGGTGATCAACTTAGCAATTATTCGGAAAATTTTCTCCCTACCATCCCCACCCACTACAAACCTAAAAATGAGCGGTCGCCCGGCAGATGCAAGATGGCGGCCGAGGCGTCGCTTGCGGGCTCGTAGCTTCTTTTCATTTTATCTTTGAAGGTGAATGCTTTAAAGGTATGAATTTTGTTTGGTAAGATTTGCGTATAACCTCATACATTTATTATGCATACATGTTTCGACTCTATTCATATTAAACTGCTTGTGAGTAAGTAAATCCTACAGTCTACTCCCCATAACTCGAACGTACCTTCTAGGGAAAACGAAAAAGGTTCGAGTTTATAGCGGGAGTTCGAGTTGTCGGGAACTCGAAGCAAATAACCAGAAATAAGAAAATGGGATGGGGAATGAATGCAAGTAACATGCATTTATAAAACAATTTCAATGTTTCGGACTGCAGTACACTTTTTTTTACTTGTCACGCATGGTTGAAGTTATGGACGGTATGTATTTCTCTGCAGCGAAACAAAAATTACTTAGAGTTAGTGGGAAATTCGAGTTATCGAGGGTTCGAGTTACCAAGGGTAAAATTATAGTAAATGTATGAGAAAAATCCAGGGGAAATAGATTCTGGTTCGAGTTAGCAAGGGTTCGAGTTTTCAGATGCAGGAGTCGAATGTAGTTAATATAACCACTAAGAGCTCAGAAGTTGTGACTCGTTAAAACGCTCTTGTGAAAAAAAATTGGTTGAAAAAATACAAAAGAAATATGATATGGGAGTTTTTATATGGAAATGGTACCTTTTGTTTTGGTGTTACGTTATTATTAACATATGGATTGTAAATAGATTTTTACTATTTTTTTTTCTATGCTTATGATATGTAATTTTTTTATTTTCTCCCCTTTTTTACATTGTAAAGTGCCACGAGCTCAGGATATGAGCACTATATGAATAAAGTTATTATTATTATTATTATCAATCCTTGTTGTCTAGACCAAATTGTGTTTGTTACCAGTTTAATTTTATGTAAAGAACTAAATGTTGGACATAGGGTTCCTTAGTACCTGCAGGACTCTTATCTGTGTAACCTTGCAAATTAACGATCATATATACTTCCATTACTTTTTATTCCTGCAAATGATATAAGTACAGTGGAGACTGCCTGTTGACTAGCTAGACTAGCTAAGCTCACTTAAAAAAACAAAGCATTTTCCACCCTTATTTTACCACTTTGATTGCCGATTCTTAAATTTTCAAAGTTAATCTGTCCCCCAACCCTGTGAGCAGATGCTCTATTTTCATGATATACTGCTACAAACCATCCCACTTTTTATTTCATGCATGTGCAAATTTTCTTACATGATTCGCAAGCATACGGGTGCACACTATAATCTGCATCTTTTCAATTAAAGATGTGCTCAGTCTGAAATGCTACAATTTGTTTTGAGGTTAATAGCTGTGGATGCACATGTTTGAAGCATAAACTTGCTACAGACTATTAAACTAAAAAGGTTTTATATTCTTCTTCATAGAGAGGGAAAGCATTACTGAACACAGCACAACACGAACGTCAGTAGGGTGGTCTGTACCCATGCAGAAAGGCTTGATTTCCGCTGCTCTCTTGATCCTCCTGAACAGCATCTGGTAATCAAGCCTAATGTGCAGACTCAAAAACAAAATACAACCACTACATTCTTATAAAAAGCACCCCCTGGAATGGAAATTCCAGGGAGGTGGGATGTCTAAAACAAAAGTGCCCACCGTGGAGGGTATGGATATTATTATTCTGTATTGCCAATCCTGAGCCATCTACTCCTAGGTCTAGCTTATCTTTACTGCTCTTTGTCCAAAGTGGTCCTTGGAAGACTTCACAGTTCATCTGACTTTTTTAATTTTCTAATTGCAGAGACGAGGAGAAAGGACTTCCTGGTTATTGACTTGATTGAGCCCACAAAGATGCTTTTAGTCTCTGGTTTGAAATCTTTGCACACAGGCTTACGAGGCCTTGGGTTGTACCTGTTTGAGTTTCAAAAATATCCCTTGCGCTCTTTTCAAAAGTTAAACAACTCTTACAGCATATCAAGGACACCAAAGCAAATTTATGGTGAAGCCACGAATCTTGGCAACAGTATCTGCTTTGTAAATCCTCCTTGCAAATTCTCAACATCTCAGTCCACAAACCAATCTAGATACATCAGGAACTTGGATAAGAAAATAAGGGTACTAAAAACTGTAGAAGAACACCTGGAATTGCTTAGGAAATTTTGCAAGTCTGTTTACACTTCAGACAGAGTCACTATACTTTGTAGGATTGCTAAGATCACAGAAGGAGATAAAAGAGAGAGGCTTCTGTTGGAAGTGGAAAGAAGGAAGTCTCAGCGAGGGCAGTATAGCGAATACATGGAATCACTGGAGTGTATTTCCAAAGGCATCTCTAGATGCAATGCATGGCATCTCGCTAATTTGATGTGGGCTTTAGGGAAAATTCATGAGAAAGACCACAAACTTGTTGCACTTTGCGAGAGGGAGATTTTGTTACGTGGCATCACTTCTTTTAACAATGCTGAGATTTGCCAGATCATTAATGGTTGTAAAAACCTTAACTTGGTATCCTCGGACATGTTTGCAAAAATAGAGGAAACTATTTTAAATGAAGATGCAAGCATTCATGACTTTGAAGTTTACGAACTATCAGGAATGTTGGCGTCATATTCTAAAACAGGCAACGGCTCAGCTAAGCTGTTTAATACTTTCTTAAAGGAAATTTTGTCAAGAGACTTGTCAAAAATTGGCTATCGCGCTCTAGCGGAATTTGTATGGTCATTCGCGAAGAGAGATTTTGTCGCTGACAGTTTATTTCACAAAGTTGAAGAGGAAATAATAAGACGAGGTATATCAGACTTGGACAATGCTAGTTTTTCTAAAGTACTCTGGGCATTCACCAAAGCCGGTTGTGGAAGTAAGCGTTTATTCTACCATCTGGACAATGAACTTGTCAGCAAAGGTTTAAAGCAGTTTGACAGTGGTGTGCTGATAGAAATCCTTTGGTCTTTTACAAAACGAAATGCGACAGACGCCAGAGTGTTTGACCTTGTTGAAGAGGAAGTTTTAAACCTTGGAGTCCATAAGTTTAAAACACACCAGCTTGTACGGATTCTCTTCTCGTTTGTTTCTGCTCAAAGACACAATCCACTCTTGGCTTCTGAAATTGAAAGTGAGTTATGCCTAAGAGATATTCTTCAATTTACCAGCGGCGATTTATGCCAAATAGCCTGGTCGCTTGGGAAAGCTGGAAAGTCAGACAGTAAGCTCTTTGATATAATTGAGGCACAAATATATCATCGTGGTTTACAGGAGCTTCCCTTAAAGGAAAACCATTTACTGATGCTAATGCGTGGATTCATTGAAGCCAAAAGAGGGACTAGGCGACTGTTTGAATGTCTAACTCACTTTTTTACAGAAACAGATTTCCGTTGTTTTAGAGAAAGTGAGATTTGTGAGTGTGTTTGGTGTTTTTCTGAGGCGGGTTTTAAATCAGGTGCACTTTTTGATTCTTTGGAAAAAGAAATCTTAAATCGCGATAAATATTTTTTTAGCAGCAGGCAGATCGCCTTTATAAAAGAGGGATTTCAACGAGTTGGGAAAGGGAGCAGAGAACTTTTTGCAATGTAACATCTACAAGTTAGCTATGGGATTAGCCTGTTCCAGGCCACTGATGTCGAAAACTGATGCGAAAAATGCAAGCGGGCTCCCGGCGAGAGAGACCACCCCCTTTCCCAAGATAAAGCGCTTCTTATTTTCGCTTTGCTTGTTTTATGATGACAGAACTCACATCCCATCAAAGGGGCCTGAGTCTCACTCACAGAGGTGACCTCATATGCGATTGGTTCTTGTTCTTGCTCCGATCGAGAGGTTGTTCTCCAGTTACTAAACTGGTTATCCTCTGTCCTTGAAAACTGAATTCCAGTTCAGTCTGGAAAATAGTAGGCAAAGACCACTTTGCTTGTGTGAAACCACTAATTCGTGGTAATCAATAATTGTAATCAAAATTAAAAACAGCTTTTGGACCTTGTTGAGATTTCATTCCAGCTATAAAAATCCTTTAAACTTGAGATGAAATGTTACCCGAGAGTTTCAACACTTAGTATGGATCCCGGACATAGCAGTAAAAATAGTCGCAGACTCCACGCAAATAACTATGGTTTATAGAAATAATCAGATGTCGACAAATTTGTTTGTGCCGTAACTATAGCACTGTTCACACCTAAGCAAAAAGTATAGACAACCTCTACAAACCGTTAATTTGTTATCTGATTGGAAATTTTCACGAAAAGGGGTTTTACTGGCTTAAAATAAGTATTACCTTTCCAAGTACCATGGATTGTAAGTACCGGGTATACGTTCTGTGACCCTCAAGACACAAGCTAATCTAAACAGCATTTAAAACCTGTGAGGGTTGACGTGACGTTGGTACCAAGAAAGCAGTAGTTTTCTAAAGTGACATCTAAAATGCTGAATTTCTCTTGAATTGCAGAACGCATGTCTTACTATAGAGCGCAGTTTAGCTTGTTCCAGGCATTCAGATAGTGGGGAGCAACGCAAAGTAAAGAAAGTGTGAAAAAGTACAGGGGGGACTCCCCCTTTGTCCTTTTCATTTTTTTGCACCCCCTTTTACTGTCTGAATGCATGGAACAGGCTACGTGCAGTTAAGTTTTATGAAGTGAAGAAGGCAACCTATGAAGTTGAAAAAAAATATAACTGTACAAAAATTCAGACTTGCTTTTTTTTTTCTTGCATGGACTCTTAATAAGCAGAATAGAAATGAGAACACGACAGCAAAAAAATGAGAACGCGAAAGCATGCACAAAGTACTGAACGAAACTTAGGTGATTAATTTCCCACTCTGCGCTAGCGGTTTTATATCATTCTTGATCCCATAACACCCTCAGAGGTATTATCCAGGGGCATCCAGATGAGTCGGGAGAAAAGGTGCGACAAAAATTTATCAAGCATGGGCTTCAAAACTTCTGTCTTGTCTGTTCTCCTGACACAACTGGCTGCACCTGGGTCTACGAGATATCTCGACCCCAGATCTTACACTTCTAGCTCTGTGTGTACATGTGCAGAAGGGCTAAGTCGATTTTGGTTTTCAATCTCCTTCCCAGAACCTGTTCTCCTTTTAATTAATTAAGAACGCGTTGTCGTGCATGACAAAAGAGACTCCTGGGGACAAAATTGTTCATTTCTAAATCTGCCTCACAAGCACCCTTGAAGACACTGGACTTGTAGGTTACTGTCAAGTTTAGAAGTTGAATTTGCCTTTGATACGAAATTCAAAGCTGAAGTTTCACCGGTTTCTGACACAGTTTGTCAGAGCCAACCTAACCCTTTAAAAAGGGTGGATTTATTGCAATTAATTATTTCATTAAATAATTTCACCATAAGTTAATTAATTACTTGCTTTACTAATTTATTGTAGTAAGCTCCAATTAAACAAAAGTTTTAGAAGCGTTACAAGCCTTACTTTTAAAGTGTTTTTAATAATTGTTTTTCCCAACGATTTTGTGGATCACACAATGCCTAGTCTAACATGTCATGAAATGTAATAGTCTGCAGACATGAATTGTATTAAATGTGGCTTATTGCTCTACTATCCCTATACTCATGGTCTCACTGTATTCTCCACAAATTTTAATATTAATTTGAATGCTTAAGTTAACAATAATGATTATTATCATCATTGCTGTTCCACAAAAAAGCTGACAGAAATGAATTTACTTATACAATATTATTGAATGCCCACATGCAAAATCCTTAAGTAAGCCACCACCTCCCATAAGCAATCACCTATTCAAAACACCAAAACTTTCCCAGTCAAAGCCTTACAGTTGGAACCTGTCATAAATAACCCTCCCCCACTCCCCCTCTGTAATTGACCACAAAGTCTTCACAAATTGGGTGGTTGCTTACAGCTGGAGATTTGACTGTAATTCTGATGTAAAAGACATTCCATTTCCTGCATTCATAATCCAAAGAGGTTTTTCCCTTTTCCTGCCTCTTGAAAAATGTGCTTAATGAAAGAAAGTTCTTTTTGATTGAAAAAGTCTTTACCTTTAGCAAGGATTTCCTTTTCCAAAGCATCAAACAATGCCCCGGCTTCTACATTTGCCTTACAAAAACACCAGGCACATTCACAAATGGTTCCACCATTTAACTCATGGAAATCATTTGTTGAAAAAGAGCTAACCAGATGATCAAAAAACTCTTTGCTTCCTTTTCTTCCTTCAAAAAATCCACGCATGAGCATGAGTTTTTCTTTGACCACAAATTTAGAGACACCACGCTTAATTACTTCAGCTTCAATGACATCAAACAACTTGCTGTCTAAGTGTCTTGCCTTACCAAGACACCAGACGACTTGACTTAAACGACCATTATCCAACTCCTTCACATCTCTTATGGATAATTCACTTTCAATGTCTTCAACTAGTTGATCATTATGCCTTTGAGCAGAAACATATGACCAAAGAAGCAACACAAGCTCGTGAGTCTGAAAATTATGAACACCTCGGTCATAAATTTCATTTTCAGCAAGCTCAAATACTTTGGCTTTAGTCACATTTCTTTTAGAAAACGACCAAACAATTTCTAAGAGCTCAGAATTGTTAAAGCTCTCAAGACCCCTTGAGTTGAGTTCAATATCAAACTGATAAAAAAGTTGTCGGCTTCCTTTGCCAGACTTTCCAAATGCCCAGAGTATCTGAATAAAATCAGCTATTGACAAATCATTTGTTCCACGCTGAAGAATTTCTTTTTCTACAGCGTCAAATAAACTGTCTGCCTCTAAACCCTTCTTTGCAAAAGACCACACAAACGTTGCTAAATCAACACTACAAAGCCTAGAAATGTCTCTTGTAAGAAGTTCTTCCATGAATACATCAAACAATTTGACAGAGCCATTATCTGTCTTAGCAAATGACAGCAATATGGCATCAAGCACACAGCCCTCAAAGTCTTTAATCTTCAATTCCTCACTTAAAACTGCATCTTGTATCTTTGGGAAAATGCCTGACCTGTTCAAGTTTAGATTTGTACATCCAAGGACAATTTGACACATCTCAGCATTGTTAAAGGCCATGATATCATGGGAAAGGATCTGTTTTTCACAGACTTGAACCAGTTCGTGAGTCTTTTCCTCAATTTTTCCTAAAGCATACAGCACATTAGCAAGCTCACGAGGATGACACTTGGAAATGTCTTGGGCAATACTATCCAGTAATTCCACATAAGTACATTTTTGTCCTTGTTTTGTCGTTTCTTTTTCCTGCTCCAACACCAGCTTCTGCCCTCTATCCCTTTCTGCAATCTGGGCAATGTTAAACAGCATGGTAACTCTGTTCACGATGTTTGCGGAAGTTTTTACACTTTCAAACAATCCAAGTTGTTCTTCAACTGTCTTCAGAGAAAGTATTCTTCTGTTAAGATAAATGTCATCTCTTGATGGCCTCAAAATTTCAGATCTGACTGTTGAGTAATTACAACAAAAGTTCACAAAAGGGTGGCCAGTGACTTTGTATCTTGGTTTTGTAAATCCTAATGATTGCAATGTTGAACCATAGATACCATGAGATTTCATCAATGGTCTTGAAGGAATTTTATGAATCAGACAAAGGCAATGAAAATAAGTTCTTCTGTACAAAGATGTTATTCTGTACTCTACCAACATGTTTTAGCACTGTTCACAATAAGAAGGGCATTTAATAAGATGTCCCAGTCCTCTTTCCTGGAATAAAAGGAAAGAAAATTAACTAATTTAATTGAAAACATATATTTCAATATAGTTTGCATTTTTTCTCTATTGTGATAATCACAAGTTATATTTTTCTCAAAGTAAGTCTAAAAGGAAATGAAGCTGACATAAGAAACTTAAATATGAGAGAAATTGTCTGTAAAGTAATTAAGTTATGTAACCATTCTCTGGCCTTTTGATTGATTGGAGGTGATGTAGCTCAGATGTATTAAGTTCAGCGAATTCGCAAGGGCATGCATTGCTTAATTCATACATACCTCCACAGCGTTCCGACAGGATAAACTGAAAAATCGAAATAAAAGTTTTCAAGAGCTGCTGGAAATCTCAATTGCCAACGAAAACGAAGGTTGTCGTCTCGAGTACTCTGCTAGTCTGCCGCCATCTTTTTTGGCTTTGCGACCAGTCAAAGAGACAGAAGCGCAAGACCTGGGGTTGAGATTGTTTTTGGAACAGAAGTTGCGTGACAATCCTTTCACTGATGTCACGCATGTATAGATCGCTTTCACAATGACGTCATCAAATTGTAAAGTCGAAATAGCGAGATTTTAAGAATTCTTATTTACACTAGGTTGAAGATAAACAAAAAGTAAATATTTGTACAAGCTTTCATTCCCGTAGCATGTTTCATTTCGAAAATACAGCAATTTGAACTTCCGAGTTTTCACAGTGCGTGACACCAAAATGGGAATGCTGTCTCGTTGAAAAAAAGTATCTCCTCTTGATTTTCAGTAGTAAAGCCAATCCAAGTATTAGAAGATATTTTTATGCGCACGTATGCTAGTTCTCGAGTGAAAAGAAGGAGCTTTTATAGAAAAAAGTGAACTCCAGGAGGGAGAATCAGTGGACACCACTGAAAAGAGCGCCTTGCAGTTAGTAAAATTGCCAAATTTTAAAGTGATACGTCTTTATCGAGGGAAGATATAGTTCCGGCTCCGCGATGATGGGGGGGGGGGGGGGGGGGGGGGGGGGGAACTTTTGTCGAGAAACTCATAAAAGGGGGGAAAAATTTTCCCTGTTTTGGGGCGGTGGTTCGCCCACCTTTTCATCCCATTTTTATAAACCCCACATTTTCATTTTTTTAAGTGGTTTTTTAAGTGGGGGGTGGGGGGGGTTGTCTGATATTCATCCGCCTCTTTTAAAACTGGCAGTTTTTGTAAGTTAAAGGCGTTCTTAAAAGCGGTGGCGTTGGGGTGTTTCTTAAATTTGCTATATAAAAAGTTGAAAAAAAAAAAACCGTTAAAATGTCTATACTTTTTTTAAACTTTCGTTCAATGTTAGAGGGGTTTCTTGTGTGAAAGTTGTCAGTAACCCCTGGTCCTGGGGGGGGGGGGGGTACTTCTGGAATTTCTGGGTGGGGATGTGGGACCCTGGAACCCTTAACCTATACCAGAGCTAGTTCAGCTGAAAATTGGTACCCTTTACTAGAGTAAACTCCCCAAATCCCCCTATCCTGGAGTAGCTGTTTCCCTTGTCCAGATAAAATCTTCAACCAACTGATCAGTTTCCTGAAAAATGATACCCTATTCTAGACCCAAACGCTCTGATTTATATACCCTATCCCAGAGTAAACTGCATGAAAACCATACCCTTCACAGCGGCACATACCTATATAGCCCATATATGGCAGTACCCCCCCCCCGGGGTAGTCTTACCCGAGGGTTGTCGTTAATCAGGCGTTAAAGGAGATGTGTCACGAATGATTCAGCCAAATTAGGTAATCCAAAATGCCCGTTTAATTAAGAGAAACATAAAAATAAACACAAAAAACATTAAAGGAATTCGAAGGTTAAAGCAACACCACAGGTACAACACCGGATGCCACGGATGGGCAAAACTGAAGAAGATTGAAACGGATTGAAATTAGGGTTTTTGAAAACTGTTCAGCCTGACAGTTTTTCAAAGTTGATCTCTGCTGTTTACAACTTCAAAAATAATGAGCAGGAGACATATTTTTTTGTCTTGGATCTCTGATCTTGTCATTTCCATGTAATTTCTTTGCTTACTTTAAGTTCCGTAGCGATTGAGGGCGAGTAATTGGCAAATTTAAACAAAATGAACTGGACTGCAGTGACACAGCCCCTTTAATAGAGAGTTCAACTGTAACATGCATAGGATCTGGGAGGGTACAGGGGGAATTGCCGCAGCATTCATACCGAACACCAATGGGGTTTCCATGGCATCATGATAAATAATTCTATGCGCAGTGGGAGGGGGTAAAGCAATTAATCAGGGTCAATCAGGCATCTTCCTTCAGTTTTAAACCATTATTTTTATCAATTTATTTTCTGCTTTAATCACCATGTGTGAATTCCCTGATCATAACCCCACTAGATCCTGGATTTCACAAATTTTCTCACCTAGAACTCATATAGAGCTAGAATTTGTGCTCACCCCTCCCTACTCCCTCCCTCCCTCTCGAAAAACCGACACGTCAGCTGCGTAACAATGGTGAGCACGCGCAGATTGGAAAAATGCTGCTTCAAAGATGGCGGACAAGTTGTTGAAGCTAATAATAGTAGTACTTTTTATTAGTTTTCGACCGGTATCGTCAGTTGAAGAACCAAATTCAGAAGGTAAGCTATCTTACCGTGTTTTCATGATAAAAATTTTTTCGGGCAATTTTTATTCTCGGAGAAAAAATGCATTTTTGCTGCTGGGTCTTGAGCCGCGCGCCAATGGACTGGACATGTGTGTTTCAGTGAAAAAGATAGATGTTAACTTTTGTAGCGGAAAAAAAAAACGCGGAAGAATTTTTTCCTTCTTCAACATATTTTCTTTTAAAGGGGAAAATGCAGAAGTAGGCTTTGCCCAAGTTTCTGTATTGGACAACAGATTCTGGATACACATGATCACCAATTTGACTCTGCGCGCAAAAATTGTTCTCACGATCACTTGTTCTTTACAAGGCTAAAGTGGTAAGCGGTGCATTTATTCTTTAGTCCTTTCAGCTGGAGTTGGTACTTTTGTATTTACTTTGCCGCGGAGTTGCTCATTTCTTTATTTCAACAAACGAAATGCCTTTAAATAAAGGCGAGTCAAAGGAAGACAAAAAAATGGAATTGAAACAAATTGGAGTCTTATTGAAGTGTTTTTTTTTTTTGCATGCATGCATGCAACACTTCAGTACCATTCAAAAGTAAGTTGACAGTCTGCATGTTGCGAGTCACTATTCTCAACTCGATTCTCGATTCCTGTGCAAATTAAGAATCAAGAGCTGAGAACAAGTTATCGAGAATTGAGAGGATTGAGTCTTGTGAGGCAGAAAACAAAAGATTCACCTATGATTGATTTCTCGTTAATTTTAAAGCATTGACATTGCTTTATTTGTGCAAGCGTTTGTATGCTTATTATCTAAACAAGACCAAGTTAAGCGAATGTTTGAAATATAAAGGGCTACTTTGTAGAAGTTATTTAGAAGTTACTACTTTATAATGGCTTAGTACCTGGCCAGTCAAGTAACAAAACTTGTTTAATCTAGTGACTTGGTCATTCCCCAGTTGGAATTGATGAGCTGCTGAGATGCTGAGCAACTTGATATTTCACGTTTCTCAATTTCTAAAACTAACAAAATTCTAAAAAAATGTTGCATTAGCTTGGGCTTCTATGTTCTAAGACGAAAACTTTCAGGAGGCAGAACGACTTAGTGGTCAGGGTATTAGACTTGCAATCTGGCGATCCTTGGTTTAATCCCTGCTCTGGTCACTTGCTGGATTTGTTCTTGGTTGTCTTGAGGTCAAATCCTTAGCCATGCTTGTTAATAGCCAACCAGTTGCCCCCTTCCAGTTGGGGTTTTTAATCCTGTTATTTTCTAATTTATTTTAATTATTTGTTTCTAA
This sequence comes from Porites evermanni, assembly GCA_942486025.1. NCBI lineage: Eukaryota > Metazoa > Cnidaria > Anthozoa > Scleractinia > Poritidae > Porites > Porites evermanni. The sequence goes on along the minus strand of CALNXI010000623.1, from coordinate 189,507 downwards.
TTGTTTGAGTTGAGTTTCTGTTAATTTGCTGCATAAGTTAAGGGCTAGCCTGTGCCAGCCTCTTGGTCAGTGCAGATAAGCAAAAAAGTGAGCGAGCAGTGAGCGAACGAGTGAGAAATGGTGGGAAGAAAGAAAGGAGAGCCTGTAAGAATCTTTTTAAATACATCAATCCTTCCACTATCGTTTCCACTTCCTGAAAAACTGTTTCTGATGTCAAAATTTCAAATGTCAAAATATCAAAAGGTGTGGTGTAGGAGGGTTTCACGTGTTCAACATGTTTGTTTGACTCTGCGTGTGCAAAGCCGAATGGGTGGTGTAAGTGATGAAGTTAACTGTCACAATTGGCCAATCATAGGGTATACCAAGAGCTAGTATTCGGGAATGACTTACTGAAAACAATACTTTACACAGGCTCCAACTCTCCCCAGCCCCCATGTAGTTTTTGTGCAACTTTTCTCATGGAGCTTGGAACAGGCTAGGTAAAATTTGCATTTTCCACTATAAACACACCGTCAAACTTTAACATCCTTTTAAGTTTCAAGCATTTTCAGTCACCAGACACAGGCTCTTCATAAACCTAGTTGCTTCAGTCTAAATTTCATACCCCCAAAGGTCCTCTTTCCTGGTCTACACTACATGTACCTCATCCCTCCAGTAATGTACATACTTCAGTATGCATACAGCTGGTCTTTAAAATAAATTGAACTTAATCCTCAAATGTGATGAGCCCTCCAGTTATCTTAAAGTTACTATCATAGAAAAATGTTGTACAGCAGTCATTCATGCCTGCTAAAACTCAATGTTCAATGTGCTAGTGCACTTCAAACTCACTCTACATTTAACCTTAAATGTTGTGCCACCAGATTTAGTAGAGGTAAATGATGGCGACAGTCAAGATGTAAAGAAAGAAAGTGAGAAAAGTCAGGTAAGTAATGTGTAGAAAATTCCAAAACTCAGAGCAAAAATTAAGAAAACGAAGGGACTATTTTGTCCGAATGGCTTGGACTTCATCAGCCTCGTAAAGAGTAACAGGTTACGTATTAACTTGCCACTCTTTACAACGCTGAAGTCCAAGTGATTCAGACAAAGTATTCCTTTCGTTTTCTTAATTTTTACTTTGAGGTACGCTGTAAGTAATGGTCAGCCAATAATCATTTAATCTATTTTGTGAATCATTGTTTTGGACTGGGACTTTTCTTGCCAAGGGTCAGTGAATGCATGTCTTACAAGTGTAGCTTGCTGCTTAGTCCTTGCCTTTTGGACAAGCAAGCATGGAAAGTTACTTTAAACTCTAGAACTATAAGTCCAAGTCAACAACAAAGTTCAAGATAACAGTTAATTAGATTATTGAAAAAATGTATTTACAATCTTCTGTTACCATTATCACTGGCCTTGTTTCCTTTTTAAGGGGGTGTTTAGTATAGGTACATGTAATTAAATTAGAAGGAAGTACCAGAGTGTTGTCCTCATCAACTATTATTAAATAATATTATTAAATATTAATTATAAGGGATCAACCTACCTTTAGAAAACTCTTCTGTAGCTGTTTGTAGATCATCTGTATAAAAGATTAAGCACTTAATATTGAAATTACAATATTGTTTCTTTGTTTTTACAGGCCCCTGCAGCAGAAACTGCAGAAAGCAAGGGAGGACCTGGTATCCTTTCTCAAGTTTTTTCAGAATTAACAGCTCCCTTTTACGAGGATGATGAAGCTGATTTTTATTCAGAGGACAGTTCCTCTGTTGACCCTTCCTCAGAAGACACTAGTAAAGAGGAAGGAAATAATAAAAAAATTCATCAGGACTATCCCTCTTCAAGTGAAAACAAAGAAGAGGAAGATAAAAGAGAAGATAATGAAGACATTGCGTCTAAACACCCATCGTCAGAAGAAAGTTCAGACAAAGGAAGTAAAGATGATAATGATAACAATATTCCATCAATGGACTCAATTTCAGAGAAAAATCTTAGAAAGGAGGATGAAAACAGAGAGGATGTTTCACCGCACACCTCTTCAGAGAACAAATTAGACAATTATGATCATCCATCATCTTTGGAGGAAAATGCGGACAAGTCTGATAGTTCATCTAGGGAAATTACTTCAGATGTTGCTATCAGAGATGAAGATGACAAAAAGATCAATGAAGAGCCACAGTTTGCCTCTTCTAAGTATATGTCGGTAAGTAGAGAATCTTCCATTGGCTGGGGAACAAAAAAAGTGGAAAATATTTTTCTCACACACATCTGGGAGTTTGGGTGCTAGTGTGTGTGTGGGAGGGGAGGGGAGGGGAGGGGAGGGGTCTAGTCACATGGTTGGTTGTATTGAACCAGTTTTCCTAGCTTGTTGCTGTTTTTCATTGCCGAATGTGTCCCACCCACCCTTTAAGCTGTGTAGTTCCTTTCATTTTTGTGAGCACTTGTTGTATATAGTCCAGATTTCCATCTGGCATTAATTCCATCATTAGCCTTTGTGAAAACAAACAAAGCATTGCTGCTAACAATTTTTTTTAATATATTTTACTCTATGGGTCTCCACCCTCAAATTATAAAATAAAAATAAAAACCAATGCTTTACCACATCCCATCCCTTGGGAAATGTATTTTGTGGTAAAAGTTAACGCTAAAAAGTGACCACATTTAGACCTCTCCAAGGTCATTTTCAAGTGCTAGATAAGTATCAAATTAGCATAAATAAAACAGATAAGAATGCAATAAACACAACAAATTATGCAAGAAGATATGACAACAGTAAGTGATAAAAATAATAAATTATTGTTCAAATAAAATTTTTAAAAAAGGAACATTTCAATAAAACAATAAAGTAATAAATATAATAAGGCTAATAAAAAGCGGTAAAAACAAAATTTGTTCACATGGAATTGCACTGTTTGTTTACATGTATTGTTAAATAATGGTTTTACGTTTTTTGATACAAAGCATTTAAATAATAAAGTAATCAAGAAAATGGGAAAAGTAATTTTAACGCTGTGACTGTTTTATTACAAGACTGTACTGCATAACTGCAAAACACTCCTGCCAATAATGTTATGTGCTTCAGTACAGTACTGAATGCCTATTATTTGTCAGTCTGTCACAGAGGATTCAAAGTCTGGACCAACTGCAGACCAACAGACACTCACAAGTGAAGATACAGGGAAAATTATATGGCCTAATGTGGCTTCTGTTCCTGCTTTGCATTCAAGATCAACAGCAGGTACTGGGGATAGTAATGAACATATACAAACTCAGAATGAACATTATGATAATAATGATCATGGAAGTGAGAAGTATTCTCATCAAGGAGAGCTGTCAGATGAAGAATTGGAGCATTTGCGAGTGAAAGGCAAGCCTAAAGTGGAAGAGCATGAAACAACAGAAATGGAGAGTGAAGATGAAGGCAATGTGGTTGACATACCAAAGGAGAAAGGTGACAAAGAGGAGACAGAAAACACAAGAAGCAATGCTGAAATTGATGAAAGAGTGGGGGTAGATCCTGTGGAAACGGAAGATAAGGGAAGCAAGATTGATGAAGGAACAAAACAAACATTCCAAGAAGAGGAACTAGTTTCTGAAGAAGGGAAGTTAGCGAAAGAACAAGCAGAAACTCAGAATGTAAAAATGGCTCAAGACCAGGATCAGAAGATTGATGAGCAGCGTAAGGCTGCTGCTGCTGCTGCTACTGCACCGAAACTGAAGGAGGAAAAAGATGACAAGCAAAAGCTCAAAACTCTGAAGAAACAACAGGTAGAAGTTAAGCAGCGTGAAAAGTTGACTGATGAACAGGAACTCAAAAGTGAAACAGGGAGGGAGTTAAGGTCAGATCCACCAAGAAAACACCTGGATGAAAAGGAGGTGCATGGGAAAATGGCTAACGAGCAAAAACTAAAGACTGAGAAAAATAATCAACAGCAGAGGCACAAGATAGTAGTTAAACAAGCAGAAATGGTTGCTGACCAGACAAAGCGTAAGGATGAGGAACCCAGTGATCAGAGAGAACAACAAGAAGACTTGAAGCAAAGTGTAAAGTCGCCTGATAAGGAGAGGTACAATGAAAAGGAAGATCAGCAGGAAAGAGTAGTATCATCTGAGAAGCAAGTAACAAAATCTGAACAGCAGGAGATGCAGGCGGAAGAGCAAAAACCTGGTGACAACAAGCAAGCAATGGTTGACGATGCTCAAAACAACATGAATAAGGAGAGGTTCAAAAAAATAAAAAAAATAAAAATGGAAAATGAGAAGATGGCAGAAGAAAAAAGGCACAAGGATGAGGAGGCTAAACAGTTAAGGATAAAATCATTAAAGAAAGAACTAGAAGAATTGGAACAAAGTTGGAAACTGGATGAAAAACAAAGTGAGAAAGATATAAAAGATCAACAGGGAAAGGTGGAGACACCAAAGAAATCAGAGCTACAGATGAAAGCAGATGAGAATCGTCATGAGGAGGAACACAAGAAAGATAATTTGAGGGAGAAAGAGAAGGATGCGAAGGTGTTCAAGGAAGTGAAAAAACAACAACTAGAAAATGAAAAGAAGTCTCATGAAAAAAGGCCGAGTGGTGAGGAGGATAGTCATGAGGTGAAATACAGGGAGGAACAGGATGATAGTGGAAAGACAGAACAGAAAACTAAAGAAGAAAAGAGCGATGCAAAGGTAGGTTATGTAGGTGCATTTTCAGCTTATTAAAATGATTTGTAATGTAGTAGAAGACACAAAAGGCCAGAAACTATAGGAAACAAGGGCCAGAAGGGAAACCATGGGTTCCCCTTTCCCCAAAATAATAGAAAAACAAAACAAGAAAAAATTACGCACATAGTAAGGGCTGTCAATAAGGGCCGGTAGCCAGGTAAAACTGCTAGCTACATGTAGTTAGCCATCCTTAGCTGGCTACTTTCATCTCCTTCTACCGCCATAATATTATTGTAACTGCTAACAAAAAATGAGCACTGTTAAATAAAATTGTGAAGCAGCCGTTTCCCAGTTTTGAATGATATTGACCGCTTATTTAAACAGGTTTAGAAACATTTGAACCGTGCAATGTCGTGGAATGCCTGGGAGACATTTCAATGGTTTTGTTCCCAGTCTTGCGTGTATTCTGATGAACATGGTGTCTACGGTGGAAAATGTCTCTTGAATACCCCTTGCAAACACCATTTCCGAGACTCTAAATTTCAAAGTGTCTCTAGATGCCTTGGCCCTCAAGAACTTGTGCCTTTGGTGCGAGTTCCAAAGCTGCCTACTATTCATTACCAGCCTGCTACTTAAAAACGTTTTGACAGCCCTTTGCCTTGTTACTGGGAGTGTAAGGATTTAAGTCTATGCTAAAGTCCTATAATGTATTTATTCATTCTCCTTTGTGCAAAAGGTGGAAAACTTTTTAAAAAGCACTGTTTGTTTTTTATTCCCACTTTACTTATGTCTAGTTTTTTTTTCCCAGCTGGAAGAGGAGCAATTTAAACAAAAGATTGCTGGTGAAAGAAAAATGTTGGAACAAATGGCACGGGAGTATAACTTCAAGAACCGTGGAAAACTGCACGATGTACACAAAGACCATGAACGTATGACCCAGAGCCCTGTCAGAGAACAAGAAGTGCCTGCTAAAGTTGATCAAGGTTTGTAAGCACTGCCTTTTACAGTGTGTGGCATAAATTATTGTTGTTGTTGTGCTTTGAGAAGACTACTTATCCCAGGTTTGTACATCTTGTTACCTTTGATGTACCACTTTCATTTTGGATTTTTAACTTCTTTGTACCAAATATTCTACCAGTTGAACCACAATGCCCTCCCCCCCATCCCTCCCCCTTTCCCCCGTCTATAATGAGATTGGTTAACCCATCCACCCCTGAACTGTCCTTAACCGCCCGTGCGTATCCACATCCCTTCTACTGCTTGTGACATCATCAGTTTCAATGGTCAAAGACAACTTTGTCCACTAACTTGTGCTGAGTGAAGAGATCTTTCAAACCATACCAGAATGAGCACAATTCAGTCAAGGACACTGAAGAAAAAGGCAAAAAACCATGTAACAATGCCCTGAAAATTTCCTTTAAGTAAAATATTATCGTTCCACTACCCACCTACCTTTCCTTTCATCTAATCCTACAGTTAGATCCTAAAAGCTTTCTTAAAAACTTTTTCCACCAAAATGAAGCCTACTAAATGCCCAGCAATAAAAGAAAGAGGCAAGAAAAGCAAAAAAAAAAGAGGCCAGGGAGGAGAGAAAGTGAAAAGTAATTTAAAAAGTAAACACCGCTGTCACACCGCTGTCCCAAAAACTCTCAAACTTTTGGTTTCTGCACATGCCCAAACTTTGCAAGCTAATATTTGGCATCTGGATCAGAAGGCCACGAAGTGTGACCTGTAAATGGCTTTGTGGTAAGTAGCACAACAGTGACCAGAAAACCCGCTCAACTGGCTTCAAAAAACGTTTTTCGGCAAAATGTCCAGGAGTGAATTGGTTAACAAGGATTTTTTATGAAAAAGCTGCATGGTGACTTTGAAATACAAAATTTGTTAAAAAAGGGTTAGATAACTTTATGAATAACTTTAGTTCCCACCCAGTTCAATGTTTATTAACATCCTTAAATGAACCATTTTTCTATAGCTCCCATTATTATTCCAGTGGCAGCCACGAGTATTATAAGTACCTGGACACCATCGCCTTCCATCAAAAAGCTTGAAACCACAAAAACTGAGTCTACCACACCTGTTTCAAGTTCAACGACCAAGACAACTGTTGATGACCCAGTTTTAGTCACTAAGGAAACGATACAACCAACTGCAACAATTGCTGCAACTTCCTCAGCTACATCTACAATAAGTGTGTCAAGCTACACTCAAGGTAAAAGATCAATAATCAAAACACGACTAGAGTTGCAATCCCTTAGGTCTGAATTACACTAGTGATGGAGTCTAAAGCAGATTCAGAATCAGGAAATAAGGAACTTTCTCCTCCTGGCATATTTTGGTACAGGCTATCTGCTGGTGTGGATGACCTGATGAATGTTATCCTTGTTTTTTGAAAGGAAGCCAGTACAGAAAATTTAACATCAGGGTAATCCAGGGTTCACACAGTCTTTAAAAGTCCTTGCAAATCGAATGTGGTCCTGAAAAGTCCTTGAATTTTCTTCAACTTTGAATGTAGTGGCCTTGAAAGTGTTTTTTAATGCTTTTTAGTTGTCCAAGACAGAATATAAATCATAGCCTTTAAATTCTCTGGAAAAATCACCTTAAAATAATTATCTGGGCCAGAGAATTTAAAAGTGATTTACATAATGCGTTTTATGCAACAATTTTAAAAATATCAATTTGAGACAAGTGGACTAAAAAATGTTGAGAAACTGGTGGGGCAAACAGTCCAAGCCTTAAAGTCCTGTTAGCTCGGACTGGGAATCTGCATGTGTACAAATCTGGGATTTACATTCCTGGTCCTTGAAAGACCTTGAAAATCATATGTGGTTCTTGAAAAGACCTTGAAAAGTGCTCAAAAAATGGTTGCAATTTTTTGTATGAACCCTGTAATCTTGGTGTCATATATAACTTTAGCCATAGGTGAAATTGTTGTGGGCTTATTGGAAACCACTTAATGACAGTGTAGTTTTCTCATTCTCCACAATTTTACCTTGCTCTGCTGTGAAACTGGTGTTTTGTGGTCTGCAGTTCCAAATAAGTTCTTGACGTTTTATAAGGTCATCTATACTGACGGAAAGGACAATGTAAACTTTTATTTAATTAAGTGAATAGTGGCAGTGAACCAAAGTAAGAGTTACAGCTGTACATTGCAGTTTTTATTTTACTATGTGCTTTTTTTCCTTTTGTTTTTCCGTCTCCTTACATCTTCGGTACATAACAATAAATGATTAGTATTCATTGGTAATGGTTTTGAGTATTTTTTTCTTCTTTCAGGTGCCGAAGTATCAGAAGCACCAAAAGTTGTCTTGAGTGAAACACAGCCTGCTGGTAATGCATCACAAGTCAGTTCTTATGCTGCATTTATGGTGTCTTTTCGCTCATTCCATGAAAAATCATTCAACGCTTTTTTGTCTTATTGGCCAAAAATAAGAAATGGTACGAGAGATGTGTTTGGACTTGTAGGACTTGATGGTGTAAGTATTTTTGTTTAACTTTATTCTCCAGGTATTTGTCATTGATTGTTTGTTTGCTTGATCAATTCTACGTGTACACTCTAGCTTTGTCGTGTTGGATGTAAATATTTTGAACAATCATTGGCCCCATATTTTAGCAAAAACTGTCCCTTTTTTATGCTAAAAATTTTAAAGGCCACACTATTGCAAGGATTGAAGGCAGAAGTCAATATCCAGTTAAAAAAAAAACTTGAATTCTGTCGTCAGTATAGACACTCTATTTTTCGGTTGGGAAAAGTTCCAGGTTAATATTATTTTGATTTTTTTGAGAAACAAAAATGTCAGCCTCTCAATGTATATCGCATGGCAATCAGTGTTGTCACACCTGCTACGATTTAGAACTGACCTAGGCGTCCCTCTGCACGAGGAACACAAATATGGTCCGGTCTAGGAAAAGTTAATTTTTTATACCTCAACTTTTAAAACCCACTTCTCAGAAGGAAATCCTTTTTGTGTTTGATACATCACACATGTACTTACTAAATTTATATTATTGTAATAGTAATAATTTTCTCCTTAGGTATTTGACCAACTCTGTCATGATCTGGCAGATGTTCACCCTGCTATCTTGTTCGTAACTTTCCTGTTTGGGATGCTCGGCTTCCTTTACCTTTTGTGGTCTTTTACGGTGAGCTATAAATTTCCGTTCTGTCGGTATTTTTGCCTCTTTGTCCATAGCATGTGATAGTATTGTCTTGCTAAATACACATACAGAACTCTGTTCATTTTCCTCTGATAATTTAGTACACATGTACATACGTACAACATATACACTTTACTGTGGTAGTTACAATAAAGTATTATTGTAAGCTAGTCATAAGACTGTTGTACAATTGGCGACAAAATTGTTGAGATGTACTCGAATATGGTAACTTCAGATAACAAAAGAATCCACACCTCTCCCCGTCCCCTCCATTCAAAGTTGGGGGTGTTTGTTGTTTTCTACAGGAAGCTCAAACAGCGGCACAACATTGCATGGAGGGGATGGGGGAGGAAAAGCTTTATTTTCCCCCTTTGAAGTTGGTAAAATGTCGGAAAGCCCCTTTAGGGCGAAGAGTCTTAACTTATTTTGTTACTGACTGTAGTCATATAAATAAACAAAATTAATAAATTAATAATAAATAATGATTTGGGGGTAGCAAATCCACAAAGTGGTTCTTTGTCTACCTGATTCCTGGTCGAATTGGAAATGTTGGTTTTTGAGGAGAGGGGAAAACCGGAGTACCCAGAGAGAAACTTCTTGGAGCAAGGGAGAGAAGAGACAACCAACAACAAACTCAACCCACATATGGCATCGACGCCGGGATTTGAACCCAGGCCACATTGGTGGGAGGCAAGTGCTCTAACCACTGCACCATCTCTTACACCCCAAGGGGAGCAAGGGCTGATTGTTCAAGAGTCTTATAACTAGCTTGCATTCTCTTTAAATTCATCAAATTGATCTAAATTTACCTAAAATTAAAATGTATTATAATTATTTTTCTATTGCCAGCTTGGGAGTAAAAGGCATGGTGCAATGGGACCAAATCCTCGTGGTAGGTAGTCTAACTACATAATGTTGCCATGGGGATGAGAAGCATTGCGTAACTTCCGCTTGAGTGGCTGTGAAGGAGACAAGTACATAAGCTGCTTTGGTATAATATCACTCAACAGACCAAAATTTTATTTTCTAATGTGCAGCAACCTTCCTTGTATAGTGCAGTCAACCCTCTCTAAGACGGACACCCTTGGGACCAGCACTAAGTGTCCGTCTTACGGAGATGTCCGTTTAATAGAGAGTCAAATAAAGAAAGTAAAGAAAGGCAGGGACCAACTCTAAGTGTCCCTTTTACAGAGGTGTCCGTCTTATAGAGGTGTCCGTTAAGAGAGAGTCGACTGTATAGTTCTCCAGACTTGTCTTCCGAATTTTTTTACCCAGGCTAGTGACAAGTTTTATACTTATCTTTCCAAGCCAAAAAGTAATTTGTATTGGCTGATTTAGATTTTGTTGGTGGCAAAAGTGTGATGCATTTTTCAACAATTCCAGTGAACTCAAACTGTTTCCAGTCTTACTGAAATCATATGAATTCTGTTTTTAGACGTTGTGCGAAGCAAGGATGCCAGAATTCGCATCCTGGAAGAAGAACTAAAAGCTGCAGACAATGAAAAGCTTACACTTATGCATGAAAAGGAAACGGCGGTGAAAGAGGTAAAGAATGATTTTATTATAATTCGGAAAGACTGCATCCAGCTTGAATATCAGAATCTTGTTCTTCATTTGCAAAGTGACATATGCAGTCACCCTAACATTGAGTTCTAAGCACTACCCTAGTAGCTTGTTTAAAGATGCTCCTCTTAAATAAGGAATTACAAACAAATTAATAATCTACTTGAAACATAATAGGGTTAGAAACCCTAGCTGACACCAAGTAAAACCGCCACCAATAATTTACAAGGAAGTGCTCTTTGAAAAATTGAAGGGAACCCAGGGCTCTGAACAAACTACCTCTTATCTAATTAATCTAACCTTTCCGAGATATCATTGCCATACTAAAGGAGGAAGAACTTTTACCATCATGACATCCAAAGCGTGGAACAGTTTACCAATCTTTCAAACGAGCCTGTGGAATGAATTTTTCACTCAACAACTGACTGTTGATCATTTTCTTATTTAACTGATTCTATAAGTTTAGACAAGATTATACAGCTATATCTTGTATTTTTATATTGTTTAGTTGTACAGTGTATCTATAGTATTCAGATTATGTAGTTGTATCTTTTTTTATATAGTTTATACAGTTTAGTATTATCTATTTAATTGTTGATTTATTTACTATTATTTTTGATATTATTTTAGAGGGCCACAAGTTTATTAGCTCTGGCTATTTAGTGTCTGCTATCATTAGATAAAGTCTTTATCTTATCTTATCCAGTGAAATGCAGGTTTCCCAGCATAATTATGATTTGTATGACAAAGCTAAGATTTTCTAGTCACCTGAGAGTAAAAGTTGGGCACCAGGGGCAAAAGGGTGCTGCTAGTGCACAGCCTTGATTTAGCCATCAACATGGGTGTACAAGAAAGCAGAGGACTTGAACTCAAGACTATTCTAAGAAACAACTGCAGCTAGTGACCAGCGTGGGACGCAAACCTGGAGTTGCCAGATTTTGCAAAGTTTCTCATTTTATTTTGTCACCTTTTATCAATTGTAGAAATATATTTGCGAGGACCAACTGAAAGACACTGATAACAAGATCGAACGGCTTCAAAAGGAAATCAAGAAACTAAAGGTTTGTATTGATTTACAGCTTTGTGCTTCAAAACATTTACACTTAAGAGATTTTTTTACTTACGAAGGCTCAGTATTATCAGAATATGGGATCTGTGATCTTTTCAGCCATATAATCAATCAACATCTAATTTCTCCTACTGATATTGCTGTTTAAGAAGTCATAAGGTTGAGGAGAAATAGAAAAAAAGGACTACTAAAGATAAAAATTAACGTTTGAGGTTTTTTGACATTTTCTCTTCACGAGTACACATCAAAGGAATATTTAAAGAGTTCATTTCTAGGGGTACTCCGCTCTATAATGGCCGTTTATGGGAACGGATTCTGCCTAAAAAGAATATCTTAAAAAGGTAGAGATTAAACGAGTTAAAGAGTATAAAAGGGTAGGGAAATCGGATCATTTTACGTTTCTGGGAAACTGCCCCCCTACCCCTCCCCTAAACCAACATTATCACTTAGTTCTTACTTAGGGCAAAATGTTGGCTTAGGGAAGGGGTAGGTGGGCAGTTTCACAGAAGCGTAAAATGATCTGGGAAATCTGTCACTTAGGTATTTGGTGCTACATATAAGTAACAAGAATCCTTCAATGATTTATCCCTCTTAAGTAGGTATGTGTAAGGGGCAGCATTTTGTAATATACAAGAGGACTTCCTTTTCGGTCCAAACTGCTACAAATTTCCATAAAAGGATGAGAGGTTGGATCTCGGGGCAAGACTTCCCCGTAGAAAACTTTGGTGAGCACCCCCCACACACCCCAGCCTTGGGATAAATAGTAGTGTAAAGAATATGGATCTTGATGTAATGTTACAACGGCATATTTATTTCCGTTGTTTACAGAAAAAGGAGGATGAGATGACTGAGTATATAACAAAGGCTACTAATGAACAAGCAGAAGCAGAAGCTGAGATCAGGGAGAAAGGACACAGGATCGCTGAATATCAGAACATGGTAAAACATTTATAACATAGTCTTGAATATTTGCCGTTGCAGTAGAATTTTGTACCTGATTCTGGTTGTGATTTTTTGCCAGAACGTTGAACGCGTGGTGCTTTGTAGTTTTTGTCTAGTTTCAAGCCTAGCCTACGTACATGTATCTTGTCTGCAAGAAATGGCGAAGAGGGCAACCAGTTTCTCCTTTCAAGGCTTCGCCCTCTATTTCCTTCCGTTCGTTTAAGAATCATCGCGCTCCGAAGGGAATCAATCAAATAAAATAACGCAAGTTATACAGGCTATTCTGGACACAGCTAGATGCAACTTTTCCTTACATACTAATTATAATCTGTTTGTCTCAACAGATTGTGGAGTTGGAGACGAAGATTGGAGCCAAGCAAGCTGAAATTGAAAAGGTAACAGTCCATGTGGCTAATTCTTTGTTGCTCTGAAGGGTGATCTTGCAGCCTCATTTTACCAACCTCTTTAATTATTCGTTAGATGAAACAAAGAAGATCTATGTCGGTGAAGAGGCTTAGATTTTAGATACTTATTACCAGGAAATTCTGCGTACTTTGGCTTTGAAATTCTTTAAGAAGAGAAGCTATACATGCCCAGGTATCTCAACGGAAGTGTGAAAGCTATTTAGCTGCATCTCCGTTTTTGCTCAGATCTTACAATGTAGTGCCTGGATATGGTGGAGGAAATTTCGGGAAAGTAATCAGTGACGAAGAAGCGAAGATGGAAAACAATAATGCCTGATCTCCAGCCTGGAACTCAATCAACTGTTCGCGGACTCGGGGTCAGACGTAAAGTGCATAGCATTCTCCAGTAGATACCATTATTGCCTTTGATCCTTCATAATATTACTACTTTAATATTACTATATTGGCTAAGGGCACCTTTCTAGACTGAAGGCTTTTCATTTTCAAATTTGCCTAGAGGGCCCGAAAGCTACCGGGACTTCCAGAAACGGCCGCCAGTTCACGATGAATTCTCGTCTCTTCTGTTCACATACCTTTTATATGAATTTACAGTTACATGAGGACATTCAAGAACAACAAAGAGAGAGACATGCTAATCAACAGCTCATTGATGAATTAAACAGCCAAATTCAACAATCAGATGAGAAAAATGACAAGGTACTTGCATAAAGGAGTACTATTTATGGAGCAATTTAGGTTTTTGGGAAACTGCCCACCTACCCCTCCCTTAAGCTAACATTTTCAGCTGATTTGGATATACTCTGTAGCGGGTCGTTCTCCCACCACGTCAAATTTTATAGTCTTATGTTTATGCACAGGATTCCACGTGGGCAATTTTGTGTAAATAGTAAGCAACCAGGTTGTTGCCCTATTTCTCAAATCGCTCGCTGAGGTAGCCTTCCACGCAAACGTTGTTAAGGCTTCGTCACGCGTTTAAGTCTTCCTCACGAACGCGTGACAAAGCCTTAAGAACGTTTGCGTGGGAGGCTGTCACTGAGGCTAGATACGAACTTTTCATGTGTAAACCGTCGCCTGCAGGTCAGCTCAATTGATTGAGCACATGACTGTGTAGCGGTATGCCTGGGTTCGATCTGGGCCGGACCACCATTTGGGGTCTTAAAAAGCTGAATATAGAGTTAGTAAATGCTTCCTTTGCGACGACGCAATGGCAGCGAAGACGTCGCATAAAAAGTGAATTTACTGTCTTCCAGTTTTTATCGCGATTATTTCTACACAATCAAAAGTAGGCGAAACCCCCTGGAGTTGAATTGCTAGCTTCCTTATCCAAGTTAAAGTTGCTGTTTTGCCCTCTAAACCTACTGTTTGTTTGTTGTTGTTTTTTTTTTGCGTTGTCGTTGCCATCGCGTCGATGGATCGTAAATTCCCTTTTAGCCCGCGAATGCAGGCGTCTTTCCGGTCGTCGCCTCTCTCCACGCTAAAAGTTACTTATCGGGTAGAAGAAGCGACGAACGGAAATACGTCTGCGTTTGCAGGCTACTCTGACATCGGCCAGTGTTTAAGACTAAGTATGATAAAACTGGCAGACGTAGCCTTTCAATCGTGTGTTTATGATTGTGGAAGTAATGCATTATCTGCCGATATATTTTTTAAACAGCTTGACAAATTACTTCAGGAGGCGAGGAACAGGTAAGAATAAGCTCACAGTGTTCTAATAGTGGTCAGACAAGGAGATGGCATCTATTAAGAGCGGTGTGAAAAATATACTGAGACTTGATTATCAATTGAAATCAATTGTCGCACAAGACCCTTTTAAACCCAGTGTTTGTCACTGTGAACATGCTTCTTATAGTGGAGCAAGAGTGGGCGGAGTACTCACCTCCCCTGACTGGTCTGGCCAAGTGGGTTGAGTTGAATTCCGGTCGTTTGGCCCGAAAGTCGATTTGCCCAACGGCGGTGAACATACTTATCAGAGATGTTATTTTAGTTAAGCTTGGATTCAACATCTGCAGTTACTGTCTTTTTACGCTTATTCTTTTGTTCCTTTTTTGGGGCGTAAAGAACGACAAATAAACATCGGGCGAGCCAGGCGATATAAGTCCGGGCAAACTGCCGTCTGGCGAATCGACCTTCTTGCGAAACGACCTCTTAAGTCTATTAGTGGTTCTCTTTCTTGCTTTGAGGAGTTTTTCTTTGGGTGCAATGGTTTTTTCACTCCTCACTGCGATGTTAATTGAGGTCCTGAACAGCTTCAAGGTGTTTCGTGGGTACACAAGTTACATTGCGGTTAAAATTTTGTTATTTTGTGAAATAACGTACGTATATTTCTTATTACAGCAGGGAAAGTTTACAGGCAGAATTTGACGAGCAGGTGCTCCGTTTAAATGAAATGGAACAACAGTTAAACTACAAGCGGGACGAATGTGAGGTATAACATGGAGGCATTTGTTATTAGCTTTTTTCAGTCCCCTATTCACACTTTTTTTCAGTATCAGTCCATTTCTAAATAACAGTCGTTTTGCACTCATGGAGTGTACAAGCTTTTTTGATAAGATTGAAAGAAGGACATGGTCAGAGAAGTAGCTGAAACTGAACTAGTCAAAGTAACCTCAGTTCGAACCACAGAGGACTCGTGCCCGAACCCACAGTTCTTTTTTCTCTGTTGTATAAATCAGCCACGTATGACTTTTGAGCTGTTCACTAGGGATAAGAAGGCTACATAACCACAGAATGACCATCCAGCGCTGTGTTGCAGCTACCCCTGCCTTTCTACAGCTGGTCTCAGTTGTTCGAAAATTGGATAACGTGGATAAAAAGTGAAAAGATGAAAAGTGGATAACGCTCTCCACTGGACAAATCACTACCCAGTGGATAACGCAAGTGGTTTTTCAAATTCTTATCCGCTGGATAGTGATTTCTACGATGGATAGCGCTATCCAACGTTTGAACAACGCGGGCCTGGATGAAGCAACTTCATTGTTGTTTTTTTAGGCTTTTCTCGGGACTAAGCCTTTTACTTCGTGGAAATTATTGGGAGCTTAAGCCCTCATGACGGTGACAGGATCAGCAGTGTCAAAAAATACTCTTTTAGGCTACATTCACAGGGCACCAGACGAATTTTCGGCAACCAGTGAAAAATTCGTCCGTTGAGGTGTTCCGTTCATTCGGAACACGCTAACTGTACGAACTTTAGCACACCTGGGGAGCAACCGTTCAAAGATTGGAACGCCAAAATCTAGCCTGTCAAATTTTTAGCCGATACGGTAGAAAATTTGTCCGGGGCGGTGAGAACATCATGGCCGTCTATATTTTAGTACGGCAAGTGCGTGGCTGCATGGATGCGTGGTTACTTAGCTGGAAGACGTCGTTTTGGGTATGCTCAAGGAGCGCTCTGCGCATGGGCAGTTGGTAAAGCTACTGAGAAACGAGTCAAAATTCAGCCTGATTCGTCAGTTCCTTGCGAACAGAGTGAAAATAGTGAACGGTTCCCTCTGAACGAAGTGCCCTGTCAAATTTTCTGCCGGTCGGAAATTCGTTCCGTGCCGCGTGAACGCTGTAAGAAGCAAAACAACAACTCTGCACGTGGACTTTTGGGTTTTCACTCCACGATAAAACGAACAATCAGCAAGGCCGTTATTAAATTCCTCCTCCAAAAAGACGCGCCACACGCGATTAGCACCGCAGGAAGAAAACTAGAATGTCACTGCTTTTGTGTCGGTTTGTTGACCATGACGATAAATATACCGCAGCGAATCAATGAATAGCTTTTTCCACGGTGCATGTGGCCATTGCTAACATTTCAACTTTTTATCTAAAGCTTCTACAAGATTGTTTAAAGCAAGTTAAAGTCAACGCATCTGCTGACGAGGACAGAGAGACGGATGAGGAAGCAGGTTAGAAAAAGGAACAGCGCGGTCTTTAAACTACGGTAAAACGGACAACAAAAAAATGCAACTTGTTTTGTAATATTACTGCAAAACGAGTTGAAAAGCTATGTTGCGCGTTTTACAACCCGCGTTCAAACCTGTCTTACTTCAAATCAGGTTGTTGCAGGTTGCGTGAATACTGTCTTCTGATTGGATAAAAGTACGCCGGAGTCACGCCATACACTTTGATTCATGGGTTGTATTTAAACGCGCAATATCGCTATTCAACTGGTTTTGCAGCAATGTTGCTAAAAGAAAGTTGAACGTTTTTGTCGCCCGTCCTACCGTACCGTTACTTAGGATTAGTTGTATTCTCAGGTTAGAAAGGGGTTGATCTAGACTGCACCGAGTAAATAGTCATGACCACTGCATATAAAAAATACCAAAAAAGTAGACAGTTACTTCAAGTAGTGCTATGGAGCTATTAAGAACTCAAAATTTGAATCATTATTAATGGCACCACAAAACACTGCTCAGTGGCCTTAATTGAAATGGTCTCACCGACAGAGGATTTCATTTAAACGGAGTCGAAAGTTGGAACCACTTTGTGTAGCGTAACAAACAGTATTACGAGAAAGGGGTTCGTTCTAAATTGTATCTTTTCCATCCCTACCTAAAAGCTTATGGTTTGTTTCGTTTATTTAACAGTTTCTTTGTCTTATGTTAGATCCACAAGAACTGGAAAAGCGAATAGGGGACATGATGGATGTTGCTAAGGTAAGACTCTACCTTTTATATAGCTATGTACCGTCTGTCTCAGTTTAAAAAAAAAGTTTTAAATGAAAGAAGAACATCGCAGTTATAGACCCAACTTTTAGAAAACCTGAAAAAATTCAAGCTTGTACTGGAGTCGAATTCTTGTCCTCTGCGATACTGGTGCAGCGCTCTACCACTTGAGCTAGCAAGCCAACTGGGAGCAGGTCATTGAATTGTTTGTTGTAAAAACTTTAAAATGGTTTGTTTTCATGATGTTTTAGGCGAAATCAGAACTGAAAAAGTCTCTTGAGTCTCAGAGGGCCATGGAATCTGAACTGGATGATCACAGGAGGACTAGGAAACTGCTTGAAAGTAAGTAATTAAGACTGACGGCATTTGGGTATAGAACATTTGATTTTCCCTCGCGTTTGTGGGCTTTACTTGATTTTTAGGTCCGGGGATTGTTCTATTAACATTGTTAGACTATTTTCAGACGAGTTTTACAGTAGGGTTTGTCTCGATGAATTTTTTAATGATTTACTACCGAAGGCGAAGTTTGCTTCAAGCCCACAACATTGCTGGGAGATGTTGCGTCCGTTTTCACGTAGCAAAAAGTTTGACTGGTTTCAAACTTTCCGCGTCAACTCCCAAAAACACGCAACAACCTGCAACAAGGTGCGCAAACGGATGCAACATGTAACATCCAACAATGTTGGGAGTTGTTGGCTAACAATGTTGCGTCCGTTTACACGGGGCTTCGACTTCGTTATTCGTTTCGGATTCGTTCACCAATACCCGAAGACGAATTTTGCCTTCGGGTTGGTCATAAATTCGTCGATGAATAGGTTTAAAACGCGAAAACAAAAGTGATACGACCCATAGGGGCCCAGTTAAGTAAGAGGTTCTGAAGAGTTGCTAGGCTACTGGGGCCTTAAAACACGTATTAATTTTTATCTTAATATTCGTATTGACTGACTGATAAGCATTCGAGCTGTAAATGAAACTTGTACTCTCTTGAATGTAGCGTTTTTATCACCTCCTATTAGTTATCACGCATTTTAACGTTAACCAAAGTAAATGCGAAATTGCATATTTTTAATTGCAGACGAAGTAGAAGAAATACGGGAACAGCTGGTTCAGCTAAAAAGCAAAGCCGACCAAGCTGCTCTTAGCCAGCGAGAAAAGGAAATCGAACTGGAAGCTCTTCAGAAATATTTCAAGTCATCGGAGGTTGAATTACACAGGTATGTATTAGTATAGGTAAAAGCATGATTTATAGTGATATTTGGCATAAATACCTCGAGTGATATTTCGAAATTGTTAAACGTAATTTCACGAGCCGTTAGGCGAGTGAAATTTGAGACAATTTTGAAATATCACGAGTGGTATTTATGCCAAATATCACGTACAAATCATGCTATTATTAGTTTATACTACTACCCGCAAAAGGTTTGTAATCTTCACATGTAGGTATTTCAAATTAAGCTGAAATACCCCTGCGCTAAGCCAATCAAATTGCAGTAATTTTTCATGTAGTGGTATAAATTAAGATATTTCATGTTCTCGGTCATGTATGACTTAAATGTTCCCTCTTTTAATATTTGAACGACAAAAGAACTGCTTTGGTCTTGCACGGTTACGTTACAACGCTTCGTTACATGGTTAAATCTCTTTCGCTATTTGGTGGACCAGTCAAACCAATGCATTACTGTTAACTACCGCCCAGAAGCACTGGGCTTATACATCTTCGTAAGTGGCTTTAGGATGACTTATAAACGGAAGGGCTTATATTCGCGGGGTCATTTAACCGGAATAGAAAAAGCCCTTCGAAACAAGCCAAAGAAGTGTTGATCAAAATACGTTTTGTATTTAATGGTATTTAATTAAGCTCCAAAACGTCATAATAAAGCGAACTCAGAAGACTTCTTATAGTTGGAACTAGAGCGGGCCTTATTTAATATCCAGGCAGATTATAACACGACATGGCTTACACACATTTTCCCGCGCTCATCGCTGGTTGCAAGAAATCGAGTTGTGATTGGTTCTTTCCAATCTCTTCCTCTGTTACATTGGTCAGAATAAAGTCATTTTCTAAGCCAATAGGAAACGTTTGCTTGCTGCATGATTTCACTTAGAAATTTTTGAATTTATATAGAAGCACTGAACAGTGTCTATCAGTGTAAAACAAATAATAGTAAGAGGTCTTTTTTTTTTTCTTCATATTTGTAGAAAACTTACAGCTGAAGAGTCTGCACGAATTAGCACAGAGAACCAGCTCCAGTCCGAACAGGCCAAAGCTTCTACTGCTGTTGTTGATGCTGATAAATACAGGTGTTTTTTTAAAGTCTGTTATTACTTCTTTGTGACTTCATTTCGAGTACCCTCCCCTTTTATGCAAGGCCCGGAATGTGCGACGCTATTGTAGTGAAGAACGGGACAAAGAGAGAGAGAGATGTTGTTCACCCTTTTAAATCCTTATAGCAGCTATATTTCTTTGGAGCTTGAGGTGGCCGTGCTACGTACCAGCTATTGTTTGCTTAGATAAGAAGTTTGCGTTCCATCGTCTCCCTCCACCCTGGTGTGTAAGTAGGTGCCGGCAACATGTCCTGTAGTGGACTAGTATCTCATCCGGGAGGAAATAACAATATTTCCGGGTGCTCTGCTCACAGAAACCGGGATTGGCTCTTCCTTCATTTCTTCGTTCGATTCCCCTCTTTGCATTACAGTCTCCACTAATGGATACAAACGTCTGGCACGAGCTTGTAAAGTAAACTCCCTCTATGTCAGACGGCTTTAGGACTAGCTCTCAATGCCTGCTTCAACTATTCATTTTGCCCCTTTACTCTCAGCCGAGTAAGGACTTAATACTGACAAGCAAAAAATTGTTTTGTACAGACAGCTGTATTTGGACATTAAGAAACAAATCGAAGAGATAGATCAGAGTAAAAAGGAACAAGTAAGTAGATTATTACCTACTTTCACATCATTAATTTAGGTTCGGTTCGGCCATAGAAAAGTACATTAATTATCTATCGTATATAGTTTATACTATGACAAAAATTAAACCGGTATAAAACCGGCATAAATACCACTCGTGATATTTCAATTCATGGCATTGTAACTTTAACTTGACGCTGTTGTATTAATGTGGAGAAAATATCAGTGTTACTAGTTGCTTATCATTTCAAGAAAGAATAATCTCTACTTTTTTTCTTGTTTAGTTATCCAACATGGAGACTAAAGCACATCAAAACTGGGTAAGTTTGAGACGAAGGCATCTACGACGACAAAAGCATTCCTTAATCCAATGTCGAAGGGCGCTTGCACTGCCCTCAAAGAATAAATGCTGGGCAGTCTCATCATAAAAATAAGCTTTTACATCATCATCATCATCATCTTCATTATTAACATTATCGTTAACATCATCATCATCATCATCATCATCATGATTATTTTCCCTCAGTCTGTTTTTCTCAGTCCTTTTTCATTCTTCACAAGTAGCAAACGCTTCTCGAGACAATTACACTAGGTGGAAAGAAAGTTAGGTGAAATAAGAAACATGGCACTAACTGTAGATTGTTTCTGTTGTTTTGATTATTTGTTCACACACTTTTTACTTATCCATCCATTAAAACGTTCATTATTTCAGCTGGATTATAGGGCGGCAGCAAATGAAGTAGAAGCTCTTAAAGAAGAGAATGATCTCCTCAGGAGAAAGTATGTTCATTCGAAAGATTGTCGCATGTTCCCTTTAGAAATTTTTTCCTTGATTAGTTGCGGTAGTCAGTAGTCATTCGCCAGTGGAACAGAAAAGGCAGCCATTCGCCACTCATGAGACGAGTAAGAAGATGGACTGCTCCAGTTCCCTTCTCGTTTGTTAACAGGCCTCTAAGTCCCAAGATCCACATACAAATTCTCCCCACTACTTCTATTGAAAATGTATAGCGATAACAAATGAGAATTTGAAGTTTGATATTAGGGTTTAAAGCATTAACCCTTTAAGCCCCAAGATCCACATACAAATTCTCCAGACTGATCTCCATACATTTCTCGTAAGAGTAGTCGAGAGAATTTGGTTTAAGATCAAAGTGTTCTCCATTTGGTAGTCAATCTAGTGATTCTCATAACCTTTACTCTTGATGATCTGCTGATGTTGTTAGGAGAAAATTGATGTTGTTCACTCTTGGGACCTAAAGGGTTAAGTGGAGAATAGGTCATCATAATGATCTTATTTTGTTCCACGGGAATCTAAGGGAAGAAACAATCTTACTCCCCCTTCGCTATCTTCTATCACTGACCACCTTTCCTTTTCCCCTTTCCCCCATTTTCTTAATTATCACCCATTTTTACTCCCCCACCCAACCCATCACCCATGACCCCTGCCGGAAGCCCTCCTACTTCTTGCTTGATATCAGATGTGTAAAGCAATGCAGCCTGTTCAATGGATTTCAATGTTTGTTGTTTTCCGTTTCTAGGCTTTACGATATGGAGGTTAGAGGAAGCCGTCCAAGCTCATCAGCAAGCAGCAATCAAATGAACCACGGTGAGTTGGTCAGCAAACAATCCGGATCTTTCCTCGTTCCTCTCGTATTATGAGATCTCGAATGGCACCTAGTGAAATGGTTTTGCCATAGTTAGCCTACAGCGATTATCGTCCAGATTTTCTGAAAAAGACCACAAGAAAAAAGTCAAGACCTCATTAAACGTTTATTACGCTAACACCAAAACATTTCTGAGAGTATTTTGGCAGTTGTAAGGTAATAGTAACATTCAGACTTTTTTGCATCTGAGTTCATCTACAACACTTTTCCCATAACAAACAACTTCAAACCTGTAAAAAATCTGTACTTGCCAAATTTTACATATAAGGGTTTCCTATCTTATTTTGCAGTTGATGGCCGGGACTCGCCGCGACAAAGGTAAGCGTTTTTATTTTATTTATTTTTTTTTTTTGTAAGAGAGGAGCTTGTGGTCATTCTATAAATAAAGGCTTGGTATTTCCTGAATTGTACATCATGAAAAAAACCTTCTTTTTCTTTCTTTTTGAATCTACAGTCCAATGACTGGTCCGCCCGGACATGGTAGCCCTGTTCCATTTGCTCCTATGATGGGTACGTACTTGCATTTGGCTTTTTCTTCTGGTCACAGATGTGCTAAATTAATGATTTAAATGAGTGTTTATTGAATCCGTTATTTCCAGTTGATAAAAAAAATTGTTTAGACTTAGAGAAGCTGTGTCTAGAAATTAAGCCAAAATCAGTTATAAGGAACTTGCCGGCTAATTGAATGACATTAGAGAGGTCAAGCATCACGTTTACGTCAAAAGGCAAACGCGAATTTGTACCACGTGATCATGTTTCCCCTCTGTACTTGTCGTCCACTATTTATTATTTCAACACATACATTAGTAGTTTCACGTAATTTTTTTCCATAAGAATTGTTTTGAGCAGTTTTTATCTGCTAATTTTCTATTTTGAGAAATTCTCAACCTGATTCTGACGTTTGCCGTATACGTGAAGCCTAACTTTCTATTGTGTTATTGAAAAAAACGCTACAACAGATAAGGAACATTTAGCTTGTACAACAACTGTAAAGGAAGGCAAGGTGTGATTGGACAAAAGTAAAAAAAAATTAAAACAGATTGCATTTGGGGTATTTAAATACTGTTTAACGTATCTATTTTTTGAAATTTCTCTGTTGTGTGATGTGAATATAAACGTTGTCAATTGGGATAGATATTTCTTTGTTCTGAAGCTGTGCTTTTATCATTTAGACTCTCATTTCCTTGCTAACGTTCAGTTTCATTGCGAATAATTAGTAGAACGTAACGAAACTGGCGAAACTACGGTGTCACGGGCCGTTTTATTTCCAGCACGTTAACCCGGAAGCAATCACCCGGCGGGAGCACACAGTGAATTTTGGGGAAGAAGGTTTCTAAAACTAGTCTGAAAATCTAGCGCACTGTGACGTTTATTATATTATAGGTACCCCTTGCTTGATGGCAGTTTGTTCTAACGGTTGAGGCTAGGTTATTTCAAGTGTAGCTTTTGTTTATTTGTTTGTTTTTTCTTTTCTTTTCTTTTTAGGTCCCCCACCTCCTCCCCCTGGAATGTTTCCAGTTCAACGAAGGCACCCTGCTGAAATGCTTATGATGACTCCTCCTCCTCGAGCACCCTTCCCCCCTCCGGGTCATGCCACTCCTCCCCCGACAACTTCAACTCCTCAGGTATCTTATTTCATTGTTTTCTTTATATGCACCTTTGCGTGCCTCAAACATGTTCCCGAAGGTGGAGGTTGCATGAGGGTGTTTCTATGTCATCTCCCGCGAGGTAGCGAGACGAGCCGGAGGCTGAGGAAAAATGGGCTTCCTCGGTTGGAAGAAATGAGATATTTTTAGCACTCTAGCAAGTAAATAGAATGTTAGTGCAGTGTAAAACCCTTTGCTTTCTCAAGTGTCAATAAGCCAAATCCAATTAATTACTCTAGCAAATTTTAGCAGCCCGCGACCATCAAACGAACCGCCAATCACGTTCTTAGGTCCGTTTCTCTTCACTACTAGGGACGAGGTTGGCGAACCACTTTTAAGTCTAACCAGCGCCAACCGCGCGCAAAAGCGTGCCAGTGACAGACTTAGATTTGGTTCTGGCTTCGCTTCTTTAATTTCCTTCCCTCCTCGCCAAGTCCTTACTATCCGAAGCCTGGAATAGGACTTACAAACCAAAGCAACCGCTAAACGCTTGTACCACTCGTCCATACACCGCCGAAACAAACTATTATCGTTTTAATTTCAAAATCTTTAAATAAACGATTTGGCTCGTTTATTTTCTTTTTAGACCTCTAAACTGGATGGTGACGCTCCAGATGGCTCATCCCGTTTTCCTCCCCCTCCTCCACCCCCCATGGCTGGATTTGGCCCAAGGCCCTTGCCCCCTATGATGGGTATGCCAAGATTTCCTCTCCCCCCACCCCCTATGATTCCTCCTCCTGTGTCTGGTGGACAAGGACCTCGTAAGTATTTTAAGTTCTGCTAAAGCTTAAGTTGTGACTTGGTTGTTACTTTTAATCATCATTTTCACATTGCCCATAATGTCCCTTGCTTAACCCCCAAATTTTCTCCTGGCGCAAAACTCAAGAGAAATTGGAAACAGTGAGTATGTTTTTTTTTTCGGAGGGGGGGGGGGGGGGGG